>JAVYIG010006995.1:0-108558 GCA_035222895.1 Strongylocentrotus droebachiensis | reverse complement strand
GGGAGTTCATTCAGTTCAATTTGATACAGGTGATCTATAGTTTACTTAATGAAACCCAATGACTTCTTTTATTAAATTATTTTATTAAATTAAATAACGTGATAATGATGTATTTTTATTAGATAAGTCTATGGGTTTTAATGTAAACATGACAAGATTACTGGTAATCTCTGATCAGACTCCAGGGGTTGGATTACCAGTACTCAAATATCTGGATCAATCACTGTGCCTTTTCCAGCATTACTCCCACTTGTATAAAACCACATTTGAATGAAGAATACCCTTCTATACATGTATACTGTATGTTGTATATTGATTTCTATCATCTTTATGACATGTTGCTTCTGCCCTCTTTATGATATTATGTATATCGATTTTTGTCCTTTTCAGCGCTGTAACTCTCAAGACCAATCAAACAATTCCAACTACAACAAGCAGAGCTTCTCCCCTAATGGTGGCAGCCTAACGTTTCATCGATCCACAAGTTACCCAGGGCCAGGCCCACAAATCAACAATGGGTAAGTTATAGAGTTTGTTTGTTTCTTTCCAGCCAAAGATATTCAAGTCATTTTGGGTATTATTTTGTGTGTGTACCATTTTTTTTAATTTTTTATTTTAAACTTCAGAATAATACAGTTTTAGATTAACATTAGCTAAGAGAGGCTTAAGGTAGCTCTGAAAGCTTGAAAATATATCAAAATAGCCTTCCTGAGAGAGTGTTGTCCCCCTGTTGAATGAGAAAAAGCTCATGTGAATGTAGTTACTTCAAGTTTACAATAGCTCACAAGCAATATGATGATGTATTCTTTTTTCCAATGATCAGAGCACCATGGTTACCATCAATTATTTTTTAGTTGACTCCATGTAAAATATTGTGTGGATTGTGGAATGTATACACTGGTAGATCCGAATAGAGCTTTTTTTCCCCAACATGCTCCTCTCATTATTTTGGCAATGATCAGAGCACTGTGTTTGAAATAATTAGATCATTCAATTATTTTGAAAAGAATGTTGTGTCAGCCGAAAACACTGTCCATGCAGTGAATATATTATGACTATGAATATCTAGCCAAACCTCAGGGTAATTGTTCTTCTTGTTATTTGATTGCAGCATTGCACCTGTGGCTGTCAGAGAAACTGGAATCATTGAAAAAATGCTTGTAAGTATCAAGGGTTCACTTTAACAGTTATTGAGATCCAAAAGAATGTATCTTTTCAACATGTCCCATATTCAGATCAGCATGTGTACAGCAATCACAATTACATCTATAGTGTTTGTTGAGAGCCAGAATGATGTTTTCTCATACCTTCTCACAGATGTAATACCTTTTGGCCCTTAATAACAGACAATGTGCATCCGAATGTCAGTATTTTGGCTTTATTCTGATAATCTCTGCTGTCAGTTCCCCTTCTTACCTACCTGATGTACAACAGTTGAATATTTTTATTCTCAATGATGTTTTCCAAAGCTTGCATTTGCTTCGAATTTATATTTCCTTAAAAACAAAATACATTCAGTCAAATTATCCAAAAGAAAGAACATGGAACTCCAATTTTGTTAAAGGTTAATTTTCCAAGTTATTTCTGCATTGAAGTTGTTTCATGGTACTTCAGTAAGCTTTGAGACCTCACATATCATATTGTTTAGTATTTTCAGAATAGCCCTAAATTGCAATAAAGTTTAAAAGTATACAACTATGACTACTGCATTCATACAGTAACTGGTCTTTTTCTTGTTGTTTTATTCCAGTCTTCTTATGGCTTTCTCCAGTGTTGTGACCGAGATGGAAGACTATTCTTTCATTACAGCCACTTTGAAGGGCCTATTGATAGCCTACACATTGGAGGTAAGTTGATGGTCATCTAGAAAACATCTTTCTGCTGTTTGTAAGGGAGAAATAGCATATAACTATCATAGAAGCAGTAGCTTAAGAAATGATGAGAAGTAGTAACAGTGGTATAAAAACTGTTCTTGATAATTTTATCAGAATCATGAAAATTCATCCTGAAAACACTCTTCTAATGTATTTTTTGCTTGTAGACCATTTAGAGTTTGAGATGATCAATGACCATGTTCATTTCTTCTGCCACTTTCTAATAAGAATCACTCTTTTTTGCTTGTAGACCCTGTAGAGTTTGAGATGATCAGTGACCGTCGTACAGGCAAACCTATCGCCAGCAGGATCATGAGGTTACCACCGGGTTTGGTCAGTACGGAGATCCTAGCCCCAGAACAACTGCAGGGGATCATCGTCACAGAGGCTAAACCACCTAGTACCAAAGGAGTGAGTAAACATAAAGTTGTAGGAATTGCTAGACAGAAATATATATATATGTGCCCTTTTTTTTCTTCCTTGGGCGCCGCCCAAGAGAGTAGTAAATAAAACTATTGCTGAAATTAGAATCTATAAAATGTTCAGTGTCGCAGACTGTATTTTAACTCTTAACCATTCAGACTCATCTCTTGAGTAGGTAAAAGGTTTGTCTATTGATATATCGTTCTTTTCCTTGCTTTATAGCATGCCGGACCAGGTGAATTTGGACAAGTGGCATACGAGATCAGTGGGGTAAGTTGTTTTCCCAACCTCTTTACATTTGTTTGTGCTTAAGTGTTTTTGTACGTTTGAATGTACTTATGGGTCAGAATGTATGTCAGAATGCAGTTGGTTAAATTGGTTTGCAGATCATAAACAGGTTGTTAGAATGAAGGAAAAATGAGACTGTAGCGTTCAAACCCAAGGTTCTTATTTCTTGATCATTACATTTGACTTTTTAATATTGACACTAACATCAGGTCTAAAAAAAAAATTGATGACTTGGCGTAACCCGCCCGACCCTATTTTTATCGCCGACCCTACGCTTTTTTTTTTTTTTTAATCCGATTGCGATTGCGTAAATATCGATATCGCAGTGGGGAAAACCCGGATGTTTGTTGCTTTCGTTCTGGGCTTTGCCGCGCCGTGTTTGGGCCAGCTCGCGCGCCGAGTGCAGCGGGCAGGTACGTGCCATAGTACCGCTAGGCGATTGTATCCCCAACATGGCGTCCTATGGCGTTCAGTTCACAGGTAAATTTGGTGCTCACGTTTTATTCAGCGTTCTTCGGAAGGTGGACATTAAAGCAACAATCGGAGAAATCGTTCAAGATCTGGCCGCTGATAATTTTGTGGTTAAGAACATCAAGGCATCTAAGGAAAACTGTGGTCCGTTTTCTGATTTGCTGTTGTCTGAAACAGTGTCACTATTACAAGATTTCGGGTATCGATACGTGGTTGCAACACTCACGCCTGTCAGTGTCACGGATACCGAGGAGGATCGCACGAAGGGGGGGGGGGGGGGGGGGGGGCAGGTGTATGTATGCATCCCCCAGGTCCCAAGGTGATCAAGATTTCAACAATTTCTTGCTCACTTTGTGCTCACACAGTGTGTGTGTCCATATATGTGTGTGTCCATATATGTGTGTGTGTGTGCGTGGAGTTATTTGAACATATTGTGGTCTACCCCTCTCATCAGATCATCCCCTAGGTCTGAGGACCTATCTACGCCACTGTATGTATGTATGTGTATGAATGGCTAATTTCATGTATGCAAATATAAGCAACAACAACAACAAACAAAAACAAAACAAAACAAAACAAAACAAAAAAAAAATCGCCCTACCTACCCTAATTTTCAGTGACCCGTTACGCCAAGTCATCAATTATTTTTTTTTAGGCCTCACTGAGCCAAGGTCAGTCAGCCAGTCGATGTCTCCTCTTACCCTACAGTCAGACCGCAGCGTGCGCGATAATGAGGCTGTGCGGCAATTTTTATTCAGATTCCCGTTCGGTGAAAAGCTCGCTTACAACGCTCTCGTAAAACACGAGACCAACCACGGGATTTTGGTAGCATCATTTTGTCGCCCTCGTATGGCTTACAGTGCAATTCATCATGGCGGAATCGTGGGGTAAGTCAATCTCTGAAATTTTTGCTGTTCTTTGACACCAAATTTGCCCAAATTAGTTAGATTTTGCGCTTACTTTTATCGCAAACAAAAAGAGCGTTTTTTAGTCCTCGGAAATTAACTACTCATTACATAGTGTCGTATTTTGCTTGTTCCTGACTGGTATTGATACTATTATTTCGAATTTTTGCATCCTACGTCGTCTCTGATAACCAGTCCATCGTTTGATGTTGAAAACACGTAGATGCAAGTAATGTTTGAATAAGAAATATGCCCAAATTATTGGACTATATTTTGGAAATCTACCGGAAGTAGACGGAAAATGATTCGAAACCGCAGGGAATTGCTATGGCTACGGCCTTTTAGTCAGGAATGGCGGGGTTTCTTGTGTGTCGCTGTGCCATTGTGTGGCGCATACAGCAGGAATTTATGTAGTCCCATGTGTATATATTTTTGTCAGCTTTTTAGTTTTTGTTGTCGCAAATCGACAGCAATGTAAATAAATCGACTGCTCATCAGTCATTGCTATTCATTATAAATCTAGATCAAATGATATGTTTTAAATGTATATTTACAAGGGTTTAAACATGTTTAGACAAGTAATGAAGGGGTTTAATAACTGATCAAATTGTTTTGTACTGGAATCCTGAGTTGAGCGAGTGAGCTGAGCTGAGCTGAGCTGGATATTAAAATGACAAATTAAGGATAATTAATTATATTAATTTGGGATTCTCAAACTTTGGTTTTGCCTTCTACTCAACTCAAACCTTACAGCCAGCCACAGAAATAAGCGGCATTTCCTTGTGCGAGTTGTAGACCTATGATTATGAACAAAGCAGAATTAAAACAAAAAGCCAAAGGTAAACACTTACATTTTAGAACTTGTGCACATCTTGAAAAATGAAGGGAAAACTTCATGAATCTGACACCTGTAATTTGTTTTCATTTAAAAAAATAAATTTGAAAGCAAGCCAGTTTTGTCTACCATAAATGGCTAGCTACTTTGATAAGATCTTTTCAAATCCCCATACATTGAACTAAGACATTTTATTCTTCTTATCATTTGTTGTTTTTCTGACAGACGCACTCAACCATCAAAGCTTGCGGGACATTGACAGACATCACACATCAGTCTCCATTGCATTCCTGGATCAACATTTACTGGACTCCATGCCTTTGTTCGTTTTAATGGTTATTTATTTGAAGACTCAACCGCAGTTTTGCTTCACGTTGGAACAAACAATCTTGAACGGGGGAGTTTGGGAGAAAGACGAGAAGGATTTTGTTCAACTTATTCCTTTCAATAAAACAAAAATCTCTGATACTTCCAAAGTTCCAAGGTGGGATTCCGGAGCTTCACACGAACAAAGCATTTATAGAAAACTGACTGAACTGTCACCTTTATACAATTGAACAATACTTAACTCTAATAATACTTTTATTCTCAGCGACACATTTTATGCGTGTGATGGTCTCAACATAAATGTCAAAGTCAGTTTATAAATAAAATATAAATATTAGAAAATGCAAATTTTATTTGTAGTCCTATCGCATTTATTATTTGTACTAGTGTTAAATAATACATTTTTTTGTCCATTTACTAGGCTATTCAGAAGAAACCAGACCTGGTTTTCTCTTGGGTTAGTTGGCATGAATTTTGATTAAGAAATGTGAATTACACAGACCTGTTAAATAATAGCCCCCCCCCCCCCCCACAAAAGAAAAACAATCTTTTTAAAAGATATATTTTGCAGATTTGTATTTCATCCAGAAATAGTACCTACACAGGGTAACATAATATAAATTGTCGAGCATTGACATATTTTGATATGTTGGTGATGATGATTGTGATGGTGGTGATGGCGACGGTGGAGATGATGGCTATGGTGATGATGATGGCAGTGGTGATGATGTCGGTGGTGATGGCGATCATGATGGATATGGTGATGATGATAATGATGACAGTGATCATGATGACGATGATTATCTTGATGGCAATGCTGATGGTGGTGATGATGAGGGTGATTATGATGGCAATGCTGGTCGTTAACGTGATGGTGATGATGGCAATTAGTGGCGATGTCGGTGGTGCATGGTGATGATCATGATGACGGTGATTATGATGATTGTGATGCAATGCTAATGGTGGTGATGATGATGTAGGTGGTGACGGCGATGATGGCTATGGTGATGATGATAATGATTGTGATGGCGATGACGACTGTGATTGTGATAATGATGTTGAAGATGAAAATTAGAATTCTACAAGTTTTATTTGAGCCCTTCAGCCCACCGCACACTTATATTTCTATCCAAGGGTCATATTACACACAAACAAACCCCGAAAATAAATTTCCAGATATATATATATTCCGCGGGTCACTTTAAAACAAAATCAAACAGAAAAGAGAATAAGGGAAAGAATTTTGTAATATTTTATTTCCAGGAATACACATGAACTGGAGTAAAGCAATTGACAAAAGAATTATGAAATAAAATATTACCATCATGGAATGTCTGGGAATTACCAAAAGAAATTCCTGTTTAAGGCTCTTCTAATTAGCCCATGATTTACAAATATAAAAACACATTTCAGAACTTATACAACCATGAAATTAATAGCAGGGATGGGAACAATCATATTTTCAATTTTCAATAACATTGCCCCCCCCCCCTGAAAGTTTGTATTTACACAAACATACATTTCATAACGAATAATGTGTCTTCTTTGTTAAAATGATATCAAAGCCTGGCCAAAAATAGCCTTTATAGACACTTAAATCCCCTTTATAGACACTTAAATCCCCTCTTCTGTCCCTAGAGCTGGAATTCTATATTGTACTTGTGTGCGTATCCGTATCCAACTTTGTACTTTCCGTTCACTTCTATGATTATGTAGCGCATGAGTATCGTACACAATAATAAGTATGTGGGGCAATACAAAAGCCTCTACGACCGGGGGTTACGCACACGAGAGTAATTCATGAATATCCCTAATCTCCGTCTATTTTTCGTGCGTGTTCACGTATAGCGCGCAGACTGGTTGGACCGCGAATCGACGCAGAGCTATATATAACGTGGTATCCCCCGGTTGATCTCGATGCGAAACGCTCGTCGATCGGCCATGTCTTATTTTCCGCCGGAGTCTATTATGCATCAGCTATTACTTTGCTTGTTCCTGACTGGTATTGAGACAGACATTGACAGGAAGTATAATATTATGTTAGGAAAATATCTACATTATGTGGTAAGCCAAAATTCAGCGAGATGCACCCCCGATAAAAATGGTTATTTAACGTGTATATCCGACTCTTCAAATATTTTTTTTTGCAAGTTTTTTTTGGTGTTTTTTTCACATTTTGAAACTTCACTCACTATTTATTGAATAGTACATTATAATGTTTATAGTTCTGGCTCAATATTCATGACGAATTCAATGTCATTAAATGAATCCTGAGCATAGCAGAAAGATGAGAACTGTGCCATGTTTTTGCTTATTACGTATTCATGAGGAGCAAATTCGTGCATACGATATGAATAAATGGAAGCGAATTCGCGCACGCTGCGGTCTGACTGCCTATGACCTTCAGCATCACCTTTAAGGTCAACAATCTCTAGAGCATTCTAAAAATGTTGTATAATGTATGCCCTTCTAGATATACAGTTAATTTTACCCAAGTTATATCATTTAAAAAAAACACCAAACTATTCGAACATGTTATTTACACTGCCTAGGTCGAATTTTGCCTTAAGCTATGGTCACAAATCAGAGCAGCGACCGGCCGATCAGTAGCCTGCTCGGTCCCTGCTGGAATTAGGCATCGCCCAGCGATTGGGTCGGTGCCCGGGCGGCGACCGCCCAGGCACCGAGCGTATTTTGGACGGCGAGTGAAAAGTGAGCAGGCGCCGCCCAAATTTTAACTCTGCGCTAAAACTTCAGCGGCGACCGAGCGATGCCCTAAAAACGAGCGGTGCCTGGGCGGCCGACGCTCAGTGACCGGGCAGCCGCCGGGCAGAATTTGTTAAAAACTCGCCGCTCGGCCGCCGAGCAGTCTACTTTTGGGTAATGTGACCATAGCATAAGTCAAAGTGATTTTTTGCAGTCCCAACATATTGGATTTATGCAGACTTGAAGCTATATCAAGTACTTTGCATATACACTGAAGTGCCATGATGTACTATCATTTCTATCTTTGTCCACAGGAGAGTTTCTTCTTGATGTACAGCTATGAGGATGCACCTGAGGTACCTGCTATCAAGAAGGGTGACAAGGTTGCCTTCCAAGTTGCAACGGACAAGAGGTGAGTCCCTAGTCCTTGGCTCCATCTTACAAAAAGTTGCAGCAGGATCTGAATCGATTGTGACTTCTCTAATCAATCAGTGTTACAACTGCTTCGTATAGAGTTGGGATTGATATCAAAGTCAAGTTGCGTTGTGTTTGATTGAGATCATTTGCAACTCTATACGAAGCCCATATCTAGATGTCATACAAGAATATCTTTAATCCTCTCCCCTCTCTCTCACATGGTGCAACCGCAAGCCTACTGTTTATCTACATCACCATGCAAGCTGATACTAATATAAGCAGCATCTAATAATATCTTTGTTGGGTACCTGCCAACTCATGGCCCCTGAAACCAAATTGACATTTCTGAAGTACACAAAAAAAAATTCTCCCCCTTAATTGTTTAAAGTTTTTTACATGTCCCCTACCTTATATGTAAGTAAAATCTTTGATCCACGCTTGTGTTTTAATCCAGGGGGCATTCTCAAGTAACACTATGTGAAATAGATTCAGGGTAAACCATTTAGGTTGGTAAAGGTCATGAAGGAAGTAGGATGTGTTTACTTCATTTCGTGACTTGGGGATGCACCTTTCTCAATGGGACATTGTTCAATGGTAACTAAGAAGAGCTGTGATATACTTTTTGCACAAATACCTTTTTATTAAAAAAAAACTAGATTCAAGTGAATTTCAATTACAACTTGTATCCATATCTAAAATAAAAATAAACCTTTCAATACTAGCGACAAACAAAAACAAATTAAAAAGAAAATAATGAAATTGAAATTAAAACAAAGTGAAAAATATAAATAGGAGAAAGAGTGTTATACCTTTAAAAAAAAATCTTGAATCAGTCACCTACTTATGTAATAACTTATATGTTTTGCAAGTGCTTTCATGATCATTGATAAAAACTCACTCGCTATGATAATCTCTGCTGTTTAGGAATGGTAACATGCAAGCCAGGAATCTAAGGCTCCTAGAGTCTGCTCAAGTGCCCCGCTACCAAGGCGTTGTCTGCTCAATGAAGGAATCTTTCGGCTTCATCGAGCGGGCTGATGCAGTCAAAGAGGTACACTTAGCTGTTTTTATCTATTAACAAATATCTCTTTGATCACATTATTTATAACAATGGCACATGTTCAGTCACATTATGTAAATACCATCACCCGAGCAAACAGAATCTCAATCTGATGAGCTTCACCTCAACATTTACTGATGGAGGAAAACAAGTTGGATTGGGTGTGCGCTTGAAATGATAGAATACTACTATTGAAAATGTTAATGCATATGAGTCTGGAATACGGCGGGTTCTTGAATGATGAGAAGAATGTGATTGATACATGTAACATCTGTGAAAGATGTTGTCACATGTATGATTTGTAGTGGCTTCAAATATGTTAAAGGAGCTCAATATCTAATATTTTTTAAAGCAATGGTTTCAGTAATTGATGATGCATACATTTAATTTCTGACCATAAGATTAGAAAAACATCATTTTATATCTTGTGTGCTAATACAGCAAAACTTTGCTTTCATTCCTAGCCTGTGCACTAAGTTATGAGTCACGAGTGGTGTATTCTAGTTTCATCCATATTACTATGTGCTTGAATTTTAATTCCCATTTCTATCTACCTTTCAGATCTTCTTCCACTACAGTGAGTTTACTGGTGACGTCAGTGATCTTATTCTTGGTGATGATGTCGAGTTTGAGATTGGAAATCGCAATGTAAGTCAAAGTTTGGGATAACCAGAGCTCATTTTGCTCAGAACAGCTTTTTAGTACAGGATTTTGCATAGTTCTTATCAAGTTATTACATTTCAACGACCTTGTTGCAGATGTTGTTTGTATGCATGCGCGTTAATTGTACGACACATGCTCAGGGTCTGTGGTCAATTTGTTTTTACGAGTTGGATCCCTAAATTCTTCCATAGATTCAACACTGTGCATAACCCTAACCCTAGCCCTAACCCCAAATCTATTTCCAATAAAAATCCTAACTCTAACCATTTTTTTTGTACTGGAGCATAAGTAAAAATATCCTGCACTTTATTGTGCATTAATCTGCAAATCCTTATACATTAAATTTTAATCTTACCTTAATTATTCAATGTAAGAGAAAATTCAGGAGCTTGAATCCATTATGAATATCACAAAAATAACAATTTTGATGAAGTAGAATAAACAAATTGAACAATGTTCTTTTTTTTTTACCAGGAGAAAGAGGTTGCCACCCAGATCAAGAAACTGCTATCAGGAACTGTAGTCTTTGAAGATATCAGCCAGGAGGTCTACCAAGGAGTGATCAACAAAGTCATTCCCCGCTTCACCAACAAGAAGACTGCTGAGCCGTTCCCAGGCAGACTGATCTACAACACAAAGGATGGAGGGTGAGCATCGTTTATAACAAAAGATACATTTAAAGGAAAACCTGTTACTGCTTTCATCAACGATTTCTTTTATGTCAGGGATTTTCTTTTTTTATTTTGGATAATGTACACCAAAACCTTGTTGCTATTTGGACTTGGACAGCATTTACCATTTCAAAGCAGAGAGCATATACATTCCTAGGTTTCTTTCCGATGAATGCTGCAACTAAATTAAATTGGGTTAGCTTTTGACACTACAGATATTCGTACTCCTAACCTTGTTTGTCATAATGGTGATATGCATTATCTATCAGATCAAAGTACATCTTTCATGCTGAGGGGGAAAGAAGAGAAAACTATCGGCATTCTTTCCTCCAGAAATGCTGGTATTTACAGAATAAGCATCTTTTCTGAAAAAGTAGAAGGTCAGGCTAGTGAACTAACATGCTCTATGAAGGAAAACTAGATACAGGGTTCGTACGGGTCAGGGAATTTCTGGAAAGTCAGGGAAATTAAAAATGTTTTTTCCAGAAGCAAAAAGTCAGGGAAAGTCAGGGAATTCATCCATTTCTTCTGGAAAGTCAGAGAAAATCTTTTTTTTTCAAGATGTTTGTTAAAATGGCATTTAATTTGTCTTGTGAACAAAGAAAAAAACATTTTATAAAATCTTGTGGTTCACAGGGCCTTTTTTGTAATAAATTACACGCAATATCTTTAGGACCTACTAGTATTGTGTCTATTGTGTCTTTCATACTGTACATGTATGCAAGGTGTTTGTGGGCGTAAATGACTTGCAGTGACAGGTGCGGTGCGTGGTGCCGATGTGTGTACATACACGAATGCTGCATGCACGCTGTACGATTACTTTTTGATCGAGCTTGTGCTTTGATTTTGATTAAAAGTTTGAAAGAAGGCGTTTTACCCCGGGGTTTTACCACAGAATATTCATAAAACAATAATTTAAATGTAAATAACTATGCATCATGAGCCACTCGTGTATTCTTAAGAACCCCTTTAAAAATTGTGTTGCTCTTTACTCGAATATCGCAACCCTGAATCGCATTTGATTCCACATTTGGCGTCCATTGTGCGAGCGCGAGCATACAGCCAGTTAGCTAGCCTAGCCTCGTGGTTGCTGCTTTCCCCAAGGTCCGCAATTAAGGCACACTTTTTTCCGTCAGCAAAATATCAAAAGTCGGGTGCGCTTTATATAGTCAGGTACAGGATATTTGAGTCCTCAAATGCTACTTTTTAGTGGTTTTCAAAAATCTCTGTGTCTCAACTTGAATTACATAATGCAAATAAAGAATAGGATCTACTATTTGAAGTTAAACTACGTTCCTTATTTGAAAGGAAGTGAGTTTTTTTTTCAGGTTTTTTCCCGGTCTCGATAAATTATGCCCTGTCACAAGGCCCTTTTCCGGCCGAAGCTCTCCCGTGTCTTCAGCTCACTCACCTGTATGATGCAGCTCACTTACACAGGGGATAACGAATCACCACGCGAAAACTAGCCTGTCCACATTTCTGTTTGGACTCGGAGGAAAAAAATTCTGTCATCTTAAGTTTAAAAAACAACATTGTTACTGGGTCTAACTTAGTTCACAAGCAATTCAACTGTGCCTTGTAATAAATTGAAATTATTTTCGAACACTGTCACTGAAATGAGAGCCGATCTGATGTTAACAAAAAGACCAATGTTCGCTTTTTTGGGGTGGCTTTTTGTTAACCAGATCAGATCGTGTCTTATTTCAGTGTTCGAAAAATACTTTCACTTTCATTATACGAGGCACAGTTGAAGTGCTTGTGAACTATGTTAGACCTAGGTCTAGTAACAATGTTAGTAGTAACTAAAGATGACAGATTACTTTTTTCCAGATTTTTTTTCAGATTTTTTTTTTTTTTTTTTTTTTTTTTTTTGGGGGGGGGATCTTCGAAATAGGGGTGCGCCTTATAGTTTTGTGATTTGCTTCCTAGTATTGCGATGATGTATAGATGTACGCTTTAAATTAAGACATGTACATCATTGAAAATGGTCATGGAAATTTACATTATCCTGCTCTGGAAAGTCATGGAAAGTCATGGAATTTTAAAAATGTGTAAGTGTACGAACCCTGTAGATATCCTACATGGGTATAAATGGCATAGACAATAATTTGCCTGTCATATATCATATCTGTAGGAAACGTGAGCTCTCCTTTGGAGACAAGGACACACTGCGTTCATACACATTCCTGGTAGCTGACATCGTTCATTTCTACGTTGCAACGGACAGGAGAGACCATCTACAGAGGGCCACTAACATCAGTCTGGCTGCGGCAGAGACTTTCACCTGTGGCACAGAGAAACGAGAAACAGTGAGTGTAGCGACAAGAATAATTTATTAGACGATTCAATCCTTGTATAGAATGCCAGAACCCATTTGTGGCTGTCAGCAAAGCAAAGTAGGACTGAAACAAAAGCATATTACTGCTGTTACATCAGGGTTTCCAGCCATCCTGGAAATGAGGTAAAACCTTGAAATTAGTTCTCTTCTTTCCAATCAGGGGAAAGTGAGAAACTTTGAGCAAAATCAATCAAATTAGGGAAAATTTAGGGAATTCATTGACCCCCAAAAGAAATTGGTCTGTCTCTAACATTTTGCATTGTGTCTAAATAGGGTAACCACTGAATGTTTGGATGTAATGGCTGTTTAATGTGTTAAATGTCTCCTTTGATGATGAAGCAGTGTTGAAACTCTATCTGGGAAAAATCAGTGAAATATTGTTTCCATTAAATCGTGAGCCCTGTTTCATAAAACTGCTGATCAATAACAAATGCTAACATTCTATGACAAATTTTCTCTCAGCCACTTATATGCCATTATTTCAGTAGCTTAATACAATCACTTTAACTTGCTATTCATAGTAAGTTTTATGAAACATGGCCCTGTAAACCCTGAAGATCATTTATCTTAGGTAACAAGGAAATACAATAGCAGTATGTCATGTCTAGATGGGAAATAGAGAAATTGTTGAGTTTGAGATGAGTCGTCATCATGCCTGATATTGCTCTTCCTTGACAGGGTACCGTAGCTGCCGTCAAGGATGGGTTTGGATTCATCAAGTGTGCTTGCAGGGAAGCTAGGATGTTCTTTCACTTCAGTGAGATGCTGAAAGCTGTAAGTTGTATCATTTATCTTCATTCAATTATATATTTACGAATTAGACTTTTCCAGCGGATATAAAGAGATGGCTTCTGTACGTCAAGATAAAGTTGAGTTCTGGTCATGTGATTGCATTGTGAAAGAAACGTTGTGGAATCGATCAGAAAAGGTTGATCATCTATCATATAAGTATTGGTGTGTACTGCAAGGTTCTGGAATCATCAAAATGATAAGAAATTTGGCCCAGTCTTGGTAAAGTTACAAGCACTGTACACAGAAAGATGTATATGGGACTATACGCACACGTGCGTGACACGTGCGTTTATCTCTCACATACCAATAGATAAACTAATTTACCAAATATATCAATTAGTAGGAGGTTTCCCGGCAAATTTGCTATCATCATGTATTAGTCAAAACATATTCTTTCACATGATTGGTAATAAGAGCTTCCATTTCATTTTTTGACATTGGGGCGTTTCCAATACTGGTCTTTAAGAAAATTAAAGATTTGTGTATGAATTTCATTTTTTTTTTTTCTTCTCAACTATATGCTTCGTATGTGATGAGACTATATGAAGAAGGAGAAATACATGATTACATTTTATATAGAATGATGAGACAGTGGAATATCACTATCATGTTTGAGAATGAGTTAACTGCACTGTAATGATGTGTTTGCCCTAGAACCTCCAAATATTCTATAGAATTGATGGGTTTTTTTCAGAAAATTGCAAGTGGAAATCCTTCAGTGGCATCCTTTATCATAAATCAAAAGCAGTATTCTAAAGTAATATTTGTTGAAAACCAATGGACATGATGCAAGTTTGCTGTCATTTATGTATTTCTATACCAGCATATTGCATGATACTTCTCTTTATGCTTCATTTTCTTACTATTTCATGTTTTCCCTTTTATCTTCTACAGGGTGATATATGTGTGTCTGATGAAACAGAATTCTCAGTGATACCTGTGAGTATACAACATATTTTAACACACTGAATACTGACTATTGTCACTCCCATAGGTTTAGTACAGGAACCATTCAATACTAATAGCTAATGGGTTAATGCATTACGGAGCATTAAACACATACACTGTAGCCTATCATACAAAACAAGGAATAGACTACCCTTTTAAAATATGAATGCTGTTCTGACTTTTTATTTCAGGCATAACTTACCCTGTATCATGTAAATTGTGATCTCTGAGAAATGAAAGGGCTCCATTGAGTTCAACTGTTTCACATCATGATTTCCTCAAGTGCACAATTTGTTTTTATTCAGGGAAAGGCTGATACTAAGACAGATGAAAGGTATTTGCTAGTATTAGTCCAACCATTTAGGGATCGTTTAAGGGTTATTCTTCTGTACACATGTTTGTGATTCTATACGAAAATGAATTAGGAAATATAGCCTTTCAGAGAATAAAAACGAGAGATTTATTTGTGGACATGATTATTGTCTGTTCATTTAGTTAAGAATTGTGATGATTTTTCTATGGAATGAAGATATTGACACTTGGCTTTTTCATAAATCAGTAGAGGAAATGTCCCCAAGAATACCCTACTAAAGTTAGTAAGCTTTCATGAATGCTAGCTATTCTGAATAACCTCTGTGGCAAATGAATGGCTCTGTATATACATGTACTTTGAGGGCTACCTGACTCCAGAATAATATGATGCCTTTGATTCTCACTACAGGATCCAACCTCTCCTCAACGCCAGATAGCCATTCGTATCAAACGCCTACCAAAGGGTAGCGTATCCTTTGAGACTGTTCTTCCTGATCGTGTCCAAGGTCTTGTCGACAAAGTGCCTGCTAACCTGGTGAGTTGAACTGGACGTTTGCAAACTTGACAACATAAAGGGACTTAAAGTCTATACACTGTACATGCCTGTTTCGTGACACTCAAACTGAATAGTGCTGTGTATCAACTGATACACTGAATTTGGCTGTTTAGATGGCTAATTGCCTCTAGCACAGTGCACATTGTTATAAATTATAATTGCATGTAACACAATGTGATAAAGGATTACAAGCAATCCTTATCAGTAATATTGTCTGTTGAGAGCCAGAAGGTTGTTTGCTTAGACTATCCTTTAACGCAGGGCTAACAGCCTTCTGGTTCTATGCAATATACATGTATATGGATTAATATTATCATTGGTATAAATACAGAACATGCACATTATGTAATTCAGATCTATTTTTAGCATTAACGGTCAACCATAATTTCAAAAATTGATTTTCATGCCATGTTGATAATGCTTATGATGTGGAATCCTACCTTTCAGCCTCTAATAATGTTTATATGATGTTTCCATGGTTGCAGTGGGGTCGTAGTCCCGGTAAGAACCGAGACAAGGAGCTTGATATAGGTTTCATCACCTACGGTCAGAATGGAAGTCGAGTTAACATTGCATTCCATGCCAAGGACACTGATGTCAAAGTACCACCGGCCATCGGTGACCTGGTCAGTTTATTTTCTTTCACTACCCAATTCCGTAAAACTTGTTTTAAATAAAAAGCATCACAATTTTGTAACAAATTAAAATAAGTTCAAGGCTTGGACAAAAATAATGAGATGTCAAATTATATATCCTATAACTCACAGACCAGGATTGGATGTATGGACTGGGCCTGTAGAGACAACGATCCCCTCCCCCATAACATTGCCTTTTCTAGTGTATTTACACTTTAAGTGGTCTTTATTTTGCTGTGGCTGTGTCTTTTTAGGCATTTTCTCATGTCATTTCTGTTGCCTCAGTCACTATACTGAACCGACTGATAACCAACAAAATCTTGGCCATTTAGATTACTGTATTTTGTTCAGTCTATTGTCTGTTTAGAGTTGGCCTCTGTATTGTGTATGAGGTATGAACAATGCTTTCAAGACTAATACATTTGTTGTTGTTGTTGTTGTTGTTAAACAGGTTGAATTCAATGTGGCTGAGATCAAGAAAGATGGTTCCCGCATGGCAGTCAATATCAATGTCCTCAACAGGAGCTCTGACTCTCGTAAGATAGGAGTCATATCAGTCATGAAGGAGAACTTTGGATTCATCGAGAGCGACAAGCGAGACAAAGAAATCTTCTTCCATTTTAGGTATAGTCTTTGATTCTTCAACCATCTTATGTAGGGGACATCATTAATCTTTAAGTTCATCTTAGGCACTGTAAATGATACTCATACCTTGTGATTACATGAAAGTATACTTCAGAAAAAGAGGAAACAAATTTAATGTAATTTTCTTACACTTATAATATGTTTGGGAGGATATAAAAAATCATTTGATTAGTGTTTTATGTAATTTATTACCATGTCATTACTATTTGATTATAATATACATAACCTATACATATTTTGTCCTATATACTACACACTTAGCATAGTTAGTTGGTACATAAGACATATTGTATGTCCTTTACATGCATATAGTTCATTGTTCTACTGTAATAGTCTTTGAAAGCATACCAGTACTTTTCTTCCCATTGCATACCGTATTCCTACAAAAATATTTGTAGTTTCTCAAATACATCTCTTAGTACAACACTGCCTATTTATCGTTGATATCAACATCCTTTCACATTATTTCCAATGAAGTGAATTCCACGGAGACCTGAATGATCTCGATGTAGGTTATGAGGTCTCTTACACCGCGGTGCGCAAAGGACCAAAACTAAGTGCCGAAGAAGTAAAGAAAGTACAAGCCGGAGTCATCCCACCAAAGGTAGGCCAAACTCTAAATATCTTTCATTATTCTCTCAGCTCCTTAAGAAGGGTAAATGTTCATTTCAGTTTTTAACTGCCAGGCACAAAGATCTTAATAAAATCCATGTATGTATCTATCTATCTATATGTTCAAATATATCATGGTGCTAAGCAGAGACATAGTTGGAAAATAATTATTTCCTCTCCTACTCTTGGAATATGTGTTATTACACGGTTGTTTGCTCACCATCTTTAAATGTTCATCGTTGTGTGGCATGGTAAAAAAAGGAATTTCAAGCAAAAAAAAAGGAATTCATTAAAACAAAACTTACAACCACGCGCGACAAAATTCCAATGCAGAAATTTTCATTCCTCATGCTGTTTTTTTTCCATATTAGGACCTATAATTTATTTACAGGTAGGTATTTTGTTGTTGTTATTTTCGTATTATCGGCGTTTCATTCTTTTTGAGAATATTTTTCTCTTCAAGTATGTTTTAACGATAGTTTTTTATTGAATTTAATGAGACGTCCATCATCAATGAACATATTATTTCTAATATTTAATGTTATTGATTGTATTGCCAGGATGTTAAACCAGGCCAACACAATGGAACTGTCATCCGTCCACTTCGTAACGTAGACCCTAACCAAGAGGAATACACTGGACTTGTAGCCATAGTCAATGAAGGTAGGTCTTCAAAGTAGGAGCAGAATATAATTTGAATAATTTTGACTTCACCTTTCATTTACTAGACAAAAGGAGTAAGATCGTATTGTGGATGTCCATGAGGCCTCTTCAATTAAAAAAAAGAAGAAAAAAATTGTGGTTCTTTCAGAGTGATATGTTAAAGGTATTAGGTCTGCACACAGCGAACCCGTAGGCCAATCGAGAAATACCCCCTCGTCTCTCGGAGACCTTCGGGTGTGGGAAAAGTGAGATAATGACTTAACCATGTGGGGGAATGGGTGGAAAACGCAGTACGTTACATAAGGCCTGCTGGTCATAAAACTGAGGGCTAATTCTGGTGTTTGACAGCACCTCTTATTGGGTAAACAACCGAACCGTGTTGAATTCCCCATGAGAGCTAACTACTGAGTGTCTTTAACATATATATGTTTGAAAGCTGTGATTTCAGATTCTTGTTCAGATTCATGAAACATGTGACAAAGGTAACAAAAACCTTCTAATATTATGGTACATCCAGTATCCAAATCAAATGAGGGATATTGATTTGTCTTGGAAGTCTGCAAGTTCTGGCACCATCTACCCCTACACTATCTCCACTTCTATTCATACTTTGATAATCCACAACTTTTTGAGTCATAACTTCAGATCCAGAAGCTAAATATGTTTATGATTAGAGTGCAATGAAAAATGACATGACCTCCAAGGCAAGTCTTCATACCAATAAATGGGCGTTGTTTTGTTCTTGATAGATGGAACTACCGGTACCACGTACCCCTACTCCATCACCAGCTTGCTGAACAAGCATGAGTTCCTCCAGAAGGCTGACAACGTGTGCTTCCAACTCTGTACCTGGCCCGACTCTGACCAGCTCTGGGCCTGTAGCGTGGCTGCAGTACGCAGTCTGCTCAGGACCAGGGTGGACTCTATCAAAGGACAGGTAGGTCTTTGTGTCATGTAGTATTGGGTTCTTGAGATTGTTTGTACATCCTTTTGAGCATGAAAAATAATTTTCCTGGCCCATGGGTAGATTTTGATGAACCCGGGGGTGTTTCTCAAAGATCCTAAGTTGAACTTATCTCTAAGTTGGACTTAACAATTATAGAAAGCCGTTAGCATCTGTGAAAATATTTTGTAAAAATTATTTTAAAAAGCATAAAATGTTGATTCAAATCATCAAGGAGATTCATGGTCTTCATGTGGGATTTATAAAAATTCTGAAACATTTCTTGCTTTGTATTAAAGTTTTATGGATCTGTAAGATTCAAACTTTGAAGACATCAAGCTGGGAGTATGGAACTCACTTCATCTCTATATTGAATATCATTAACACAATATATTTTAGTACAGGAATGTAGCCATAATGGTAGTCATGAACTCATTCTTTCTCTTTCTCTTTCTCTTCCTTTGTCCCTTTCAGTATGGTTTCCTTGATTACGACACTGGTGATGGCAAGAAGCTGTTCTTCCACATGAGTGAGGTGATCAATGGTGATGTCCACTCTGGAGATGATGTAGAGTTTGTCCTAATCACTAATCAGAGAACCAGCCGTCAGAGTGCTGTCAATGTTCGCAAAGTCACGTGAGTTGGACCTTTCCTCTGTTTCTAGTGTGTGCGATAGGGAGATCTTACTTGGGTTAAAGACACCTTGGATGGAATGTAAAAGGGGGAAGACCAGAACTGATATGTCCTATGTTCAAATCTAAAGACAATGTGAATGATTTAATAAAGCATTTTCACAATTCATTGAAATCAAAGCACAAAGTTGTATAGAAAATGGTAAGTATTCTTACATATTTTGTAGCTCCTTGATCTAAAGCATATAGAAATATAAATCAATGATATATATTTCAATCATACCTGTGTTTCCCTTTGTGCAAGGAGGTATTATATTAATCCAATGAGAATCTCCTGTAGTAATAGTCACTGACTCTTTCTTTCTTTCTTTGACTCCTCCTCTTGTACATGCACAGAAGCACCCCACGCCCTGAACGCCTGCGCCGTCTGCAGAGTCTACCCAACGATGAGAAAGGTCTTCGTCTGATTGTCCTCCGCCAGCCCATCGGACCCAAGAGTGCTGAATATGGATTCAAAATCGAGCGTTAGTTAGCTTGGGTGAATAAAGGATTCACGTGCCAAAGTAGGCCCTATATGTACCTGTAAATTGATACATCTCACTTGAATTTCATTCAATATTTCTATTTTTCATGCTATTTCTTCTTCTTTTCTTATTCATGAAGTTATTTGTTTATTTTCACACTGTTTCTATTTTTCTTTTAATGATTTATCTTGACAAAGAAGGAATTGTAAAATTTGAATTGCATTTTTGTTTATTTTTATTACTTACTTTTTGAAAGGACAAGAGTTCTCTAATGTTCATAAATGTTTATGGTACATTACAAATACCTCATTTACAGGTAACTTTTTTCTTTCTTTTAGCTGCCAAATGAAAGGCTGCTTCGTTACATTTTATGTTTTGTGTTTGAATTCTTCATTTACTGTAAAGAAACAATGAAACAAGTAAGAAAGTAAGTGAATTTAAGTTTTGCATTCTATGCACTATTGGAGCAATCACATTTGCTCCAACATGAAATGAATATGTTTGGTATTATATGAACTTTAATGTGCAGGTATTGTCAAAATGTCTTATGTTGCTGAGATGATGTGATTTTTTTCTGTTCTAAAAGTGGTTCTTCTATCCAAAGGTCACACTAATGAGACCGTCAACAGACCGACAAAGAAATACATTTACTAAAATGTCAAAGACGAGGTCTGTTTGGATTCGGCTTGGAGTTTGTGTGTGGGTGTGATTAAGGTATGACTAGAGAATTTGGAATATTGACTAATATGGGAAGTTAGCTGATATATATGTCAAAATTGCACAATCTTCACCTGTTTTTCTTATGCTGTGATAAGAATGGATGCTCAAACAAGTGACTATATTGGTCGGATGTCTGAATATTTATATTGATGTCTGCAAGAAAGAATATGAATTGAATCAAGATATATTCCATCATTTGAAGATTTCAACTTGAGCCATAGAACTTGAATTTGGTCTGTTCTAGTTTGAAATCAGAAGAGATATGTCAGTGTGGTACTTTGTTTTCACACTGCTGCATATTATTCATTGCCTTAAGCTGCTATTATGCAAGATTAATGTGTTCGTATTACCTGGATAAATGTGAAGAAACATGTTTCTAAAAATTCCAGATATTAGTCAAACAGAAGTTTTCCCGTAGGTCATGAACATATCGACTGCTTTAAGGAGTAAAAGTTAATAGAAAGTTTGACTACAAAGCGTCAATATGAATGGAAAGATTGCCTTCATTAAGGAGTCAAATTGAATAGATTGATTGGCTACTTCAAGGAGCCAAACTTAATGAAAATATATTGACTACTACAAGGAGTTAAACTGAAAAGAAGAGACATTTGTGGAATAAAAACTGTGTTGTCTTGTCCAGTTTTGTTAACTTGATTTTCTGTAACCTGTTGGTAAACTAAATTTCTCAATCTGCTTACACGCGTGAGCATATTGGTAAGTGTAAATCTTTAGATGTGGTATTGCTAAGAATAGATATGAATTTGAAGAGTCAAACTGAATAGATGAGAAGAAAAACACCTTTTTAAATAGTCACATTGACTAGAAGAGGTCACCATTTTATAGAGTCCAACTAAATAGAGAAGATGACAATTTCATGTAGGTAGTCAAAGACAAGTGAATAGCATAGATGTCTATTTCATTGAGTTAAACTGACGTAGTATAGATGATTATTTCACAGTGTCAAATATGATAGAATAGAAAGCGTGAATATTTCAGTGCCAAGTTCAAAACTTGATTTGTTATACTGGATGTACCATGGCTGATTTTATATGGGATGTGCAGCTTGTGTGTGGCAGCAGGAATTACTTGTGTGTTCTCAGACATAAACCTCAAGCCAGTTATTGTAAGTTTGTAAATATTCATACATTATGTTTCTATTTCTATTATCCCTTTCTCTTTATGTCACTTCCTCTAATTCTTCTCATTCTTGCTCTTTCCTTCTCTGTCTATCTTCTTCTTTCCTCCCTAACTTTCAAATTTGCAAGTAAAAGAAAAAAAAGAATAATCACAAGAATAAGTTTGATTAATAGTATTCAGGTCTATTGTAAAGAGAATTTACATGTTCGGAATGTTAAGAATGTTTTCTGAGTGGACTGTCAATCCATGAAATCAATTTGATTATAACTCCTTATGGTGCTCTCATAAAATGGTCCAAGTTTACTTCTGAATAATGGACTAATTTGTCAGATAATCGCTTTATTCATACATTATTTTGATTCAAAATACTCCAACAGATTTAGATAAATGTAAATTTGAAATTAATGATCAGTGATGATAAGTCATTCCTATTGATGCAAATGCCTCCAGCATTATATCGGTTTTGGGTTAACTCTACAATTGCCCCGACAACAATTTCTCTGAGCTTTATTTCAAGGTAAGGGTTAGGGTCACATGTCGTACTTTGGTTAAGTGAAGGAAATCATCACAGAGCAATTGTTGCAGGAGCATGTTGTCTCGTACATCTGGGTTATCAACTTATCATATTTAAATGTTTTGCTATAGCTGATTGTCAGGCTGGCATGAGAACTAAAGAACTGGTGATTTACTTTGATCAATCTTGTAGATCTGCATCTCTGGTGGACAACATTTTGTATTGAGATGATTTGGGTGACAAACAACCAGTTAATGTGCCTTTTTACTATCCTAAAAGTATGAAAAGTGATGTTTATAATTCAACCTACCATTTATTGTTTATGTGGATGTTAAATAGGGAGACTATGGGAACAAAAAATCTTGCCAAACTAGGATTCTGTGCTGTCAAGGATTTAGTATTCACAAATAGATTAGATTTATGATGTCTTGACCCACTTTACAGATGATTCACCATCCTCTGTAGAAGATTTGTGATGATGCTGTGCAACCTTTATTATAATAATAACATAAATCTGGATTTATACAGCACTTAATATGGAATATGCCAACTCAAAGCACTTTGCAGGTATATGTACCGGTATGATTATTCCGGTTTCTTACCAAATGTCACGATGTCACATGACAGGAATTGCATCTCACCTAAAACTTTGCATTGACTTTAAATCTAAAATTCTGTGTACATGTGTGATAGTGGGAGAAACATGAACCGTATCATACGAACATTGTTTTTAAAATGTTGTATGTGGTGTATGTTTTGACAAAATTTACCCATCCTGCATGAATTAGATCGATACAAGTTAAAATGGACATGTGTTGTTATATAATCCAAAGCTATTGTGCCAACCGGTAAAGTTTATTCCTTTGTTGGTCTTGTCCTTATACATGGAATATACTCTGTGAAATGTAACTTACCAAGCAATAATTTCATGAACACTCCCCTTTTTCATCTAGAGCTTGATATTTCTAGATTTGTTGCTTATTACATTCATGGAGATGAACAGAATTTTGGTGCTATGATTTCTGCAATGCTTGTCAAAGAGAGATGTTTTTGTTTTGATAAACTTTTGGGGCACAATCATTAATGTTTTGTACAATCTTTGTCCAAATGCATTCATTGTCATATATTTTCTGTATTGCAAAAGTATTTAAAAAGACAATCAATTATTCATTAGACTGTCTCTGAATGAACTGTCATATTGCTATGAAGAATGATAAATCAGTATTAGTTAATTATCATTCAAACCGTTTCGATATTGGTAATATTATAATAGCAGATGTTTGTTGTAAAAGACATATTTGCAGAGATATTTACAAAGATCATTTATTTCTTATCAAATGTTGCAATGCTGCAGTAACTTCAATGCTGATCCATATTTCCCTCATGTATTTTCAGACTTAATTTATTCTGTAACTAAATTTCTGATAAATTAGTAGGGTCATTCATTACGTGGTGATAAACAGCTGTGAAGAATGTGACATGGTCATCGAAAATACATTTTGAAATTGACTCTTTGGTAATCAATGTATATTTCACTGTAGTCGAGGACCCATTATCACCTAGTGAAAACCATGCCTTGAACTTTGTGACAAGATATTGTTTTGTAAGTCATGTGAGTTGGAACACAGTTGGTTTCACAGTATCGTTTAAAACATGTAATATACATTCTAATGTTCTTTTTTTTTCTCAATGTCTGACTTTTGTGTAAAGTGGCATTTTATTTCTTTGCTCCACTTTTTCTTGTCTTTTATTCTTCTTCAAAATTGGCTTCAATCAGTTTATTTCTGACAGGTGTTTACTTTCTGATTTTTGTTTATGTTGCTGACATTTTTGCATTAACTGTGCCTTAGAAATTTTGTAAAATTACAAATTTTGTTTGTCATTGGACACTTTGATTTGTTAAGTGTCATTTTGGAGTTTGATTTACATGACTGATGATCAGGGTTTTAGGTTGAAATGTACCTGGATGTCGTTTTATTTCACTTCTTCTTATTTTCTCTCTTTATAATTCTTTCAAATAGGAGGCTGTTTTTAATTTAATTTTTCTTTAATAAATGCTCAGAAAGTAATTGATTTTTCAATGTTCACTGTAAGTCATATTTTTTGTGTCCAGCAGCACAAACAGACAAAGAAAGAAGAAGTGAGCTCATGTTCAATATGTTGGTGATAAAGCCTTGCTTTTGTATACTTGTAGTTAGTAGTTTTGTATGCCCATGACAGTGTAAAAATTCAAGTTTCTCATCAAGCTTGGAGATAATTCAAATGGATTTGCTTTTGTACAAATGTATGCTCTATGCAACTCTTCTTTCCTCTTCGTACTTAAATGAATATTTGAAAAACAGAAATGTCATGAACTTGCATTGAATTTGAATTTGTTGGCAGTAGATTTACTCCAACTCTGCAATATTATTATTGAGAGATAGAAAATTAGAATTGAATATTGGATAAATGTATTACAAGAATTTGATTATTCATTCAGCATTGTGTGTCAAAGTTGAAAAGAAAACGATGTACGTTGGTATATAGATGATCCAATGTCCATGCGTGCAAACTGTATATGCTCTCCACATTATTGCCATTTCTTGTTTTCTAACAATCTTTGAAATATTTTGACCACAAATGTGATGTGTGTATGACAATTGCTATATCTCATTTAAGATGGTACTATAAACCTTTGTATTACTGAAACTTTATATAAGTTATAGAAACAACTATTCAGAAACGAAATGTGCATGGTTGTGCAATAAAGGTAACCAGTAACAAAACAAGTAAACAAACAACAAGTATTTTGTAAGATGCAATTATCAAGGTAACAAAGTGAACAAGACGAAAAAGAATAAAAGATACATTCAAGAAAAGAAATTGTGAGTTCTTTGTTTTTTGTTCATGAAGAAGAAAGAAACATCTTCAATTTTCATAAAGTATATATTCATTTTTATCATTTTTGTGAGATATTCTGTCATTTTTCAAAGGAAAATGTACAAAAATATGCAATGTATGCTACCGGTAATTACAGCACGAGTTTAAGCTGTGCGAGACTGCATTTGGAATGAAAATGTTTAAGGGGTCAGATATTTGAAGGATACTGAACATGTTTGCAAAAACAAAAATCGACTCAAGGGTAATTTCTATACCCTGTGGAGGGGTAGGGGATATATATATAGGGATAGGAAGAGGATAAGATAGGAGTTCAACAGATAAAAGTCACAAGTCTGTTTTTCAAATTACAGCATACATACATATGTACCTGTTTGCATTTATTTCTCACTAAGATATAACACAATTCTGAATAGCAATTTTACAATTTCGCATGATGAGAGAAGTTTATTTCAACATAATATAGTGCCCCAAATAAAAATGTACACAATATATTTTGTGTCTATTTGGTTAAAGATACTTTTAAATCTAATTGTTGCAGCAGGTACCATTGCAAGTCAATCTCATTCTCGATAATGAGTCATTGGACACCATCTTCCACACCTAAGCAAGTCTGTTATATGAAACAGATCAACAGGTTCAGATAGGTACTCAGGGGGTCATTTATGGATGGATACGGCTGACCCATGCAGTTTTCCAGTTAGCATGCAAACTATTTCTTTCAACTGGAATTTCATAAACAGAATTTCTTTTAAATGGAATCAGTTCATGACTTTTCACCACAAACTGGCAGAGGTGTACATGAAAAAGATACAGAACTTGGTTACATTCAGATGCGTTAAATGGATTTAAAGTAATCCGCAAGTGTTGGTAAACTTTATGTATTTTTTTTAATATGAATTTCTTTGACCATTTAAACAGTCCCTGACAACAATGATAACATTTTCTTTTAACCATTCATCTAAATTGGCCTTCAAACTTTATGGAGGATCAAATGAGTAGAATAGCTCTTTCTGACTTGTTTCCCGTTTAATTCCTGTGTTAAATTTAGTGCAATTTCTTCTTTAAGACCATTTAAGACCATGAGCTTCATTGACAATATTACCTGTGATATGCAGTATCAAGTGAATTAATGGAGGCGACAGACCCCCCCCCCCCCCCCCCCCAACAATGAAACAAGTGTTCCAAAACAAATTTGTTGTGTTAAACCACAAAACAGGAGCTTCACAACTTGATCCCTTTAAATTTTACCAACACTGCTAGTTACCTGAAAACAAAGACGTAGGCCCATACATTGACATTTAAGTACAGAAATAAGAACATAACTAATTGTGCATTCCAACATACCACAAATAGATGGACTTACAGGAACTATAAACTACAAAAGGCACTCAACGATAACATTGGGTGATGGTTTAACTACATGCACATACAGCCACTGCAAATATGCAATGCATAATGGTTATATATCATATATGAAGTCAGAAATGTCTTGGTTACTCTACAGAAAGTTTTTGGAGATGACGCACGTAATCATACGATCCCATGTGACTTGACATTCAATGCATGAATGCACAAGCCACATAAATCAAGGAAATGAAAACATTTACATCTATTTATCGTCAGAAGAGATTTGACAAAAGATTTTTGTTGAGGATATTTAAAAAATGTTGATGCAGTTTCAATTTTCAAACTGATATAAGAACATGTATATTGTACACAAACAGAGTAAACAGCATACTTCTTGTGTTACTTCTTACAATGCAAACTTAAGATTCAGTTCAGGCATTATGACACTACAAACAAAGTATGTGTAATATTATATTTTAGTCACTTTCACATAAATGCTATCTTAAATCTCGCTTTACTTTACAGACATATTTACATATTCATGAGCACTGTACAATTTAATCTCTTAAATTACAATTCATAAAAAAAAACAAGTTCAATCCTTTCTTCCTCCATTCACATTTTTGGCACTCAGTCACAAGCTTCTCAATGGCCAAGTTATTTCCCTCCATTTTTGGTCTCCATGGTTACATGTTTGCCATTGATAGTAACATTTGAGATTATTCATGATCTATAATGATGGTCAATCAAGATTTCATTTGGATTTCTACAACCTTGAACAAAAAATTCACAAAATGTTCTTGTAATTTTGTTAAATGATCTAGAGCAAGGACAAATTTAAACAATTTGGTGTCCCCCCTCCCCCGTAAATTTAGACCTTGAAAACATCTGCCTTGCATGAATCTATAGCAGGGAGGCATTAATCAAGGCCCCATCCTATCATTTGTAGCATGTTATCTGGTATTATGTTTAAGTGCAGCAATGGAACCGAATACCACATATACATGTATATTAATGCTCAAAATGATTTTATATCAATGTATTTTTTCCCCTGTTCTTTTTCTCTGTTGGCTGTTACCTGCAAATGCCTCTATCATAACTCACTCTCGCCTCTCATTCACAAACTCAATTCAAGCTCCTCATACAAACAATATTCAGAAATTCACTCATCAAGATAAAATTAACAATGATACAGTAAAATATACTTTTATCCAGTTTTTCCTCCACTCTTTGCTTTTATATCTTTGTTTAATATAAATGTTATGCATACTAAGGATTGCTTAAAGAGATACATGAATATATTGATGAAGGAAGATGAAGTTCATAAGATTATAAGAGAAATGACAAATTCATTAAAAACAAACAAAATCAAAATGGTATCACAAATGCAATATATATATATATAGGTATCTATATTGTCACAGACTTGTTTTATCCATTGTGCTGAGAAAAAAATCTAGCGGTCAAAATGAAACATGCATGATTATGTTCTCCATTTTCATGATGATTTGAAAGTTTTCTGAAATGCAATAATCTGTAAACAAATGTAAGAAGTCAAAGGCTAGATATCCTCTTTACAAGGAAAGGTTTGCTTCGGCAGACTACAAAAGAAATTCATCTTAAATTTTGCATTTTTTTTTCTTTTTCAATGTACAGCAGTGAATGAAACATATATTTACATGTACTCATAAACAAGTGTAAAGAAGAAAAGCATGGCGATAGAAGATGAAATATTCTATTCATTCTTGATAAGAAGAATCATTGATATACTCTAACATTATAACTTCATTACTTGATTATACAATATGTTTTCCTTCAACAAAAATCAGAAGAAGTACAGGAAGATTGTTGGTTGCTTCAGAGACTGCACTAATGGTAACTCATTGGAGCTATCAATTTTAATACACAATGAATTTTCTCCGACACTAAACTTCACTATTAAAATGTAGTCAATCTATTGCAGTTGGAGCTACAGCTCATATATTACAGAGGCCAGTACATAAGTCTGGATGTTTGATATTGCAAAGTAAGTTGTTAAGTATTTCTAGTATTTCAAACATTAGTTAAATCTAACTTGTGATGGGAGAAAGTTCATGAGATCGGTAAAGGGGAACGGGAAAAGTAAGGTGTCGCCATTATCTTAGTAGATCTATGGTGGGAATGTTGGTTGAGTTACAGGATGCTGTACGATCAATGGGAAACGGGAGTCTAATACAGCCATACCTTGACAAGCTCTGGAGGAAATCTGAAAGTACAGATGTTATCAACAGAGGTGTCAGGCCTCATTTAAAAGGGTGTAGAACTCTTCCAACAAGGGGACAGGTTATGTTCCTGGGAGAAAAAACTTTGGGATTCCATAATGGGGTTATGGGCCCTAGTATAAGTTTTAAAAAAGGATGTGTTAAATTTTATGAAGAAAGAATCTCTTGGTCTTAGGGTTAGGAGACTGATTTTAGTCTCAGCAAAAGGCAAATTAAATTCTGTGAGAAAAATAATAAGTTGCTCTTCAACAATAGGGTTGAAACTTTGGTCACAGCAAGAGACAAGTCAAGTTTGGTGCAACAAGAATCTCTTGCTTATCCACACTGGGGTTAGGGATTTCAGTGTAGTTTCAGGAGGGGGGGGTCAAATTCCTTGCGGAAGTGACCTCTCAGTTGCGTGACATGAGGCAGCATTCCACATGCTTCGCGAAGTCCATCTGGCTGATCTGTGGATCTAGGAGACCCTGACAGACAGGACAGAGCTTGGCAAAGTGCCTCTGCACATGCCTCACAAAGTCCTCCTCGGGGTAGTTGGGCGGGAACTCAATCACGCACTCCGGACACTTCTTGGGGTCCAGGGCGGGTGGGGGAGGGGGTGGGCAGGTCGGCATGGGAGGAGCGCTTGGGTCACGGATGGGGTTGTTGGTTGCTTCTGGGAATTCCTGGGCATCTACGAACTGTGCATCCTCCCTGCGAAATCATTGGAATGGTAGAAGGTACAGTTAACAACTATATTATTCATACCCTTACCAAGATTTGTGATTTGTTAAGTATGAATTGAATAGGGCCTGGACTATAAGAGTCTTAGGTCTGGCTTGCATTGGAAACAGTTCTTCCAAAGCCTGATTTAATAGGGCCTGGACTATAAGAGTCTTAGGTCTGGGTTGCATTGGAAACAGTTCTTCCAAAGCCTGATTTAATAGGGCCTGGGACTATAAGAGTGTTAGGTCTGGGTTGCATTGGAAACAGTTCTTCCAAAGCCTGATTTAATAGGGCCTTTGACTATTTGAGGCTTGGGACTAGGTTGAACAAGGAACTGGTCTTTACCTATCATCATCGGTCTGTTCATTCTTCCCTTCCATCTGTGAGGACATCATCTTGATCGCTGCTATCTTCCCTACAATCAACAAAACATACAGGCAGTACACATTACGGTAGGAATAAGTCCGTTTTAATTTCAGAACTTCAGTCAACAAAAAAAAGATGGTCATGCAAGGTTTACATGCGTATGCTCTTGAAACAAAATACAGTGTGCACAACAAACCATGCCTGTAGGATATATGTGCATTATGATATGATAATAACTGCATTGTCACACAGTTGCTTTCTGCAACATTTGATTACTACATTTAAAATAAAAGTCTCTTATCTGCTATAAATATGGATATGGATATATGTTTGCCATCAGAAGTAAGCCTACAGTCCTTGTTCGTATTTTAAATACAGTACAGTTTGAATAGCCACACAGTCCTGCAGCTACGATTTCATGTTGCCAAAACGCTTGCTTCATGCTTATTTCACTCTAGTCCCTGTAACTATTGCTTTCGTGTTGGCTGCTTTAGTATACAACAACTACTTAGTCCTACAGATGCTATTCCAGGTCTGCTACTGTATGCTTGAGATGACAAGTACCTTCTTGAAGGACATCAGGTTGGAGGGGCTCTGGCAGCAAGGCCGGGGGGATAGAGTCAGAAGCATCGGACAAGACCGCATCTTCCACCATATCTGGAGGGTAGCGGATGCTGCCCATGTCCAGGCTATCGATGGAAACCTCCATTAGGGCTGAGGGTAATCCCCTTTCGGCCATGGCGTAGGGATTGCCATAGAGAGAGTTAAGTGGATCAGGGCTACCATTCTCCATTCTAGGGAGGGAGGGAGGGAGATGATGAAGATGGTTAATAGTGAAGAAATCTCGAGCATGGAGGACGAGGAGAAGGAGGATACTAATGAGACCAGTGAACGAATGGCACTTCAAAAACAAAACAAACTTGAACATATGAAAACATTAATTCCATGCATTAGTGATTCCACAGTTGCTGTTAGAAACAATATCATAATCAAAATGCAACAACCAACAGATAGAAATTCACAAATGTATTCAAGAAGAAATATGATACTTGTTCCTTGTATATTTCAAGTCCCTGTTTTCGCCCAAATATGAACCCTTATTTTTATCAGAGTACGTCCAAAATCATAGATGTAAAAAATAGTACAACGTAAGCATGGCAAGTTACATAATTGTTATGAAGAAATCTCATTTACATCAAACATGAAAAGTAACATTTCAACAAGTCTTATTTCACTTAGACAAGTTGAAAAGGTAATGATGATATGGTAATCTTGTCTGAAACATTAACCCCCCAAAACAAGACTGTAATACAAAGATTCATTTAGCCAATCAGATTCTAGGATATACAAATTCTACTTGAATACATCTGGAACATACATAAACTCTGGATGAACTTACTGAGTGGGGCTAGCTGGCTCAGCGTAGGGGTTAACATACTGCTTTGGTCGGTCGCTAGGCTCTGGGGCCGCTGGAGCCCCCCTGCGCTGCTGGGAATCCATGTCAAACTTGAGACTCTCGTAGCTGTGCTTCATGTTGGTGTAATCATTGAGCATCTTGTTGTGCTTGTCATGAAACTCTGTGTTCTTACTCTGAAAGAGGATGCAAGATGGATTGGTTACTTTACATTGATGATAGTTGGAGAGGGAGGGAGAGGGAGAGGGAGAGAGAGAGAGAGAGAGGGAGAGGGAGAGGGAGAGGAAGAGGGAGACGGAGAGTGTAGATGAGGAAATAGACTGATTAATGACTTAAAAGAGTGAAAATAAGAGAAAAAGGATTAGCTCCTTAAGGATGTCAATATAATCTAATTGAGAAACCTCACTTAAGGTAGGTGGAAAAATACATGGCATGTATTTATTTATTTATTTATTTATTCTGTTTTGAGAGATGGTGAGAAGACCAAGATGAACATGCATTAGAAAAAAGAAGATATTTTACCTCTAGAGACTGGTATTTCAGCTGCCATACACGCTCCAATTGTGCAGACTTCTCTCTCTCCTCCTACATAAAATAACACAAAATACAATTAAACAGGATATTCTCAAGATGTCTTATAGTGTGTTATAAAATAAATCATACCACTGCAATCCATTTTTGCCAAAGTTTATACTATATTAGGTGCTTCAGAAAAGTACACCTTAAGGGATGGAGCTGAATTTTATTTGTCTAACATCTTACATAAGTGCTACATTTTCATCTATTAATATTACTGTTCCGTATTCTCAAAAGCCAATTAGCTTACCCCCCCCCCCCTACCCAAGTGCTTAAATAAAGTTCTCTGATTTACAGTGTGCCATGTCACCCTCTTCATCGTGTTTGAATCCACAATGTCAACATGAACTTCAATTCTCATTTTAATTTCATGACTAAATCAAGGTTACTTGTTCATCTTGGAACATAATTACAGTGATTCATATGATATTCAAGGGTTGATGCTTGACCTTCCACAAATCAGTGGACAAACTTAAACCAGGTTTAAAGCCCATCTGCACTAGTTTGGCCAGGAGGGATTATACCTCCCTGCATGGTCACTGACAGGTGGTTATCTCATCAAATTAGCTCTCAATTAACATAGGACAAAGGGGATCATGGGGAACCAATGGTCACCGATTAGGCATTGTTTGCTATATAGAGGGCGCAAGAAGCTTTAAGTAGTGCGGTGGGGCTTTAACATTGAAAACCACTATGAACATGAGCCGTCGTGTCTGCTTTGTCAACTGACCTGATACTTGCGCTTGAAACCGTCAGACTCCTTCTTCCTCTCATCCAGCGCCTTGGACAGAGAGCACATCTGATCATGCATCTCCTTCAGATCGAAGGTGTCGTCTCGAGAAGCAGGCCTCTGGAGGGCTCCCTCCATCTTCGTCGCTACGGCAGGCAAGCCAGACTGAGTGCTCTTCTCTTCGTTGGTGCCTACAACCTGGCTGCCCTGTGTGGCTTGGTTGGTTGTCGCCTGAATGGCTTGAGTAGACAAGTTAGAGACTTGGATCCCTGGTTCAACAAAACAAAAAGGTACCATAAGTGTAACAAAAATGTTTCTCAAAAGCAATATTATAATTTTGACTCAGGCTGAGAAAAAATAGGTGACATTTTGTACATATGTGTGAAAAACCAAAGAGTGTTTTACAAGATAAAAAAGTTTATCTTTTGTGTTACAATTGGAAAGAGAGATGACAAGGGACTGTGTTGGATGATGTTCATTGGGTAAGTGATATAATTATACAACATCAATCTCAATGAAGCATTGTAGGTAGCACAGCAGCTACTTAACAACAGGTGTTACAAGTGACAGTGCAATGATAAGGATGAAATGGAAGTAATGATGATGGAGGAGCAGTCTGGCTGATCCTGGGAATGGAATGAACAGATGAGATGGTATCATTCCTGGGGGTGTTTCACAAAGATCCTAAGTTGAACTTATCTATAAGTTGGACTTAAAAATTATGGAAAGCCGTTAAGGCAAGCATCTTTGAAAATATTTTGTGAAACTTATTTTAAAAGGCCTCAAATGTTGATTCAAATCATTCATATTTTCTATTATCAAGGAGATTTCATGTTCATAATATGGAATTTATAAAAATTCTAAACTATTTAAATTTTTGCTTTTTAATATATTTTATTTTAAGGCTATAAATGGCTCTCCATAATATTTAAGTCCAACTTAGAGTTAAGTTCGACTTGGGATCTTTGTGAAACCCTCCCCTGTTCATCACAGACCCTACAATGACCTTGATAGATAGGAGACCAACATACCTGTGGTAGCTTGAATGGCTTGTGATGCCTGGTTGGTGATCTGACTACCTTGGCTAGCCTGGCTACTCATAGCCTGTACTCCTTGAGATGTCTGCTCTGAAGTCACCTGACTGCCTTGACTGTTACTCACTACCTCCAAGGTTTGAATACCTCCATTGCCCTCTCCACCTAGGCACAGAATAACATGGAAATCTTTAGAAACCTCTTTGGCATTGTAACTTCATGAGTTGGCAATATGTGATGTTTTAGGGAGAAATAAGTACCCATCGCAGATCCATTGCCTCTGCCTATGCAGAGAGCAAAAAACAAAGTGGATACCTGTGAGTACAGTTTCAGCAGTTTTCATGGTAGATAAACCTGAATATGCTCAGAGCATACTGATTGAAACAATGACAGAGATAGAGAGAGAGAGAGAGAGAGATATGTGGGGGGGGGGGGTAGGAAGAGATAGAGCGAGATAGAGAGAGGGGGATACAGAGAGAGAGAGAGAGAGAGAGAGAGAGAGAGAGAGGTAGAGAGAGAGGAGAAAATATGAGAGAAAAAAAAAAAGTTGATAAAATTAGAGCTCCTAGCAGAGCTCATCAGCTCTTCCAGCACTTTTATTCCTTTGAAAGTTTGGAAGATTACATGGGGTATTCCTGAAAATTGTGTATGGGAAAATATATTATTTGGGGAAAATCAAAAGTTTGAGACTCTGTGCAAAACAAATAGAGAGTTACTTGCAGAAGAAGTCATGAAGTTGTTTGCCCAATCACTTTAATTATTCTTCATCAGATTTTCCTCAAATTTCAAAGATTTGTTACTTTCCTTTTCTCCTTCATTTTTTAAAACCAGCTTGCTGTTGATATAGACTTCCCCTTTAAAGCATCGGTATTACAACTCATACTCTTTATCAACGTCTCATAAGCCCTCGGGACATTTGCCTTCACAATATATTGCTTCAATAATCTCAAGACTCACTCTTGGAGATTGAGATGTTCTTCTCAGAGTCCTTCCATGAGGTTGAGCTGTCCGTTGACGAGGACATTGTCTGAGTTGATTCCTTCATGACCTTTCTCTTCTCCAGCTTTGCCTCCAGCTGGCGGCACTCGCTGTACACCTTCTTGTACTCTTCAGCACCCATCTGCAGACGGAGCCGCAGGTCCTCCACCTCCCGCTTCAACTCCTTGCTTTCGTCGCGGAAAGAGGTCTCCATGGCAAGCTGGAATGGAACAGGGAAATAATAGATATTAAAGATATCACGTCTTGTTTTCTATCGTGTCACAATAAACTGCAGTAGCAGTAAAACAACTCTTTTATGTGTGAGTAAAGTGGGGATGAGAATAGATTAGCTATATGTGACAAAGGAGTGTACTAACTCATGTGAAAGGCCTATGAGTGTACTAACTCATGTGAAAGACCTATGAGTGTACTAACTCATGTGAAAGGCCTATGAGTGTACTAACTCATGTGAAAGGCCTATGAGTGTACTAACTCATGTGAAAGGCCTATGAGTGTACTAACTCATGTGAAAGACCTATGAGTGTACTAACTCATGTGAAAGACCTATGAGTGTACTAACTCATGTGAAAGGCCTATGAGTGTACTAACTCATGTGAAAGACCTATGAGTGTACTAACTCATGTGAAAGGCCTATGAGTGTACTAACTCATGTGAAAGACCTATGAGTGTACTAACTCATGTGAAAGACCTATGAGTGTACTAACTCATGTGAAAGGCCTATGAGTGTACTAACTCATGTGAAAGACCTATGAGTGTACTAACTCATGTGAAAGGCCTATGAGTGTACTAACTCATGTGAAAGACCTATGAGTGTACTAACTCATGTGAAAGACCTATGCTTGTGTCAATGATCTTTGCAGAGGCAGTTTATTAAAACAAATATGATTTACCTCTGAGTGGTTTGTTGTTGTATAGTCATTGTACATGTACATCAACGGATGGAGATGGCATTTAACCATAATTTAAAGAAAACCAATTTTGCCACCACTACAATGAACATCATTTGTACACAAACAAATATATGTTAAGACGTGGTATGTTCATGTGTCAATTTCACTGTACTAATCATATCTCATTTTTGTGTTACCAACCCTAACCCTAATTCTAGTATCCTTAAACAAAATAACCTTCACAGGAACGTATCAACATGCAACATAAGAGTAGGCACTAGAAAACATAAAGATGGGTGAGTGGGAGGGGGCATGAGGTGGCCCTCAAGTGAAAACTCCGCATTACTATAAAACAATAAAAACAATGTTTGTAATACAATCTAATAATGATCATAAGTTTATGTGTGTAATGATCATGAATAAGAAATGTTGTTGACTGTTGACCTCAAAATGCATGTATAACTACATTTCAGGACTGTAAAGGCCTACCATTTTCTTCTGGAGCTCAGAACGCCTGCGGACCTCCTCCTTGCAGTGGAACTGGGTACGTCTGACCTTGTCCTTCAGGTCCTTAGTGGCAATCTGCTGGGCCTCCTGGGAGCCTTTGGTGCCCTTGCAGGCCATCTCTTTCTCCTGTGGGGTAACAGAGCATTCTTAAGTTATGTATGAAACATCATGCAGAGTAAGGACATTTAGTGATCTCAGTCATGTTTTGTATACCTGTCAATTCCTGTATGAGAAAATAAAGAACTATGCTCTCCTTTTAATTTGCTAGACTGTTCTATTGTGACTGAATGGAACTCACTGCAATGCTGGGAATAAGTGTTTCAAAGTAGAATTCGGGGAAGTAAATCAAACTGCTTTAGAGACTTTGGAGACATACACTATACATCTTATTTAAATGTAATAATAAGAATGCATATTCTCAATTTATGGCCATCCCCTGCGCAAACCTACCAATTGCTTTCCTCCCCTATGCCAGTAACTTCACTTCAGATTTCTTCAACCAAATCATATTCTATAAATATTCATTTGTAAAGGCTTGTTCACGTATGCCACTATAAACCACCAGTTTATCACAGGTTTGCTTTCTATATCTAATAAAACACAGATAAGTGATTTCAGATAGGAACATTGTTGCACTCCGCTACTGTTTTATCATCTCCGTGCCATTTATTTAGTACACAAACAGCTGCCACGGTTTACGGCAGCATGTATGAACTAGCCTAAGGCTTGAATTTGGTTTCATAGTCCCACCTGTGCAAGTTGCTGTATACCATCCTTGAGGGCACTGATCTGTTCCACAAGAAGGGCTTGTTTCTCTCTACTTTGATGGCTTTGTAGCTGTACTTTCTTCTTTTCTTCCTTCATCTCCTTAGTCTGACGATCCAAAGCCATCTTCAAGGATTCCTTCTGAGTCTTGGCAGCCTTTAAAGATGAAAAGAATCAGACATATTTGAGAGAAAGATGTTCCATCAACAATTTTCTGTGAATGTTTGTTTATCTGAAAGAAATCCAGATTGCATCTATAGGCCCTATGCTAGGATGCTACTTTACCCATGGGTTCCAAAAACTAAAAAAATGAACTCAGAGTCTCCTAGAAATCACAGGCTCACAGCTTGCTCGTGGTTCCAATAAAAATAATAATACAAACAATTTATATACCGCTTGTGACATAAAAGTTTCAAAGCGCTGTACACAAATCAAGATTACTTCACAATATGTCTGTCGTGTATTGATGCAATGGTTATTCACTTGCCTGGTTTTATTTCTCATTAGGTCATAATTCCAGTTGAGGAGAAAACTTCAAAATATCTTCTTAGTTTAGCTTTCAAAGTTTCATCTTGGCCCATTTTGAATGGACCTACACACTGGAAAACAAATGGTTAATGGACTTACCACAAGATCTTTGGAGAGCTTGTCCTGGACCATCTTGAGTGAGTCCAGCTCCTTAGCCAAGATGACACGGCTCGATTCAGCTGACGAAAAGCGACATTCCATCGTCTGCAATTGCTCCTGGTAATAGAAATAAAAATAATAGAAATAAAAATAATAGAAATAAAAATAATAGAAATAAAAATACAAATGCATAGTTTAATATGATAACTGAATGCAGGAATGTACTAAATGCTAGTTCCTTAAAAGAAGTTGGTCTATACTTTCATATAAATACACAAATACTGTCTCAGCTACCAGTATTAGTGGGCTCAAGCTATATAATGATTAAGAAATACATGTAACTGCAATATTGTAACAGTTCCACTAATCTGAACTTACCACTTACATTCTGACTTCACTGTATTCAGAATTATTGTGATTACATTCAACATTCAACATTAAAAAACTCTTGGATATTCACATCATAATTTGTGTACCTTTCTGTCAATCATTTATAACTATCCTCATGTATCAACAAACGGCATTCTCATTAAATTTCAATTATCTCTTTTAAAACTTCATATATCTTACATTGCATACATACTTTAAAGAAGATCTGGCTATTAATCTGTATTTCAAGTTTGTCTATGTGGATGACCTCTATTTGACCTTCTACTGACCTTCTCAATGCTGGCTTGCTGTAGGTCCTGCTGCATCCTGAGGTACTGTTCCTTTACACGGACCTCACTCTCTCTCACCTCCTGGTGAGTCTCATTGCTATGGGACAACAGCTGCTTTAGGTTATCAATCTCCTCGCACATCTCTGTGTTGTTCTTATTCGTCGATTCCAGCTGGGTCTACACATAACAATTACAGAAATTTTGTCACATTTTGGTAACTTTATTTGAAATGTAAAACATACTCATAAATCTGAGCTGTGCAAAAGTATTTTGATTACGTAAGTTGAGTCATATGCAATTCGGAGGCGAAAATTAATAGAATCCCTTATTATTATCTCAATTAACTTATCCTATACTGTTTTGTATTATAATCAGGTTTTTACTTTCTCTTTTTAAAACATTTTATCTATAACAAAAGGAATAATCTGATAACAGACTTTTTCCTCCCAATTGTCACTCTAGCCATTGAGGTTCCCATCATTTTTCAGAATGATGATTTCTTAGTCTTTTTAATGCTTCCTATTACATTTTGGAAATTGTTATAAATGGAAACAACCCAAACGATAGAACCTACCTTTAGACCAGTCCTATCTGACATCACTTGAGTGTATCGCTTCTCTAGCTCATCCAGCTTGTTTCGGAGGGCAAGCTCTCTATTGACGACCTCCATGAAAGCGCCCTCTGTCTGCTGGAGGGAGCTCTCATAATTTCCTGCTTCCTCAGAAAGATTTGCTACCCTCTCTCTTGCTTCAGCCAGCTCACATGTCATGCTCTCCAGCTTCTCCTCCATTGACTTGTTGCCAAGAGTGCGAGACTGGCAAATTTTTAATAAACATGGGTGTTTTTTTTTTTTGGGGGGGGGGGGGATTGCTTCATACATGTAGATTTGATTGAAAGTTTTTATATAGGTAGTAAAGGTACTCAAATGTTTATAGATTTATCCAAGAATGTAGAAACAAAAACAATTGGAAAAAATTGAAACATAGTCAATACTGGGGAAAGGTTAACACTGATTTAAAAATAAACTATAAATTCAAATATATGATAAGTAAAGGAGTAATTTTAAACATATACCATATAATTTGTCAACCAGGTAATATTGATTTTAATAACATTTCAAGCTGATTTTCCAAAATGTATTTTTGAAAGAGAAACAGTACCCTTCAATATAATGTGTCTCTCAAATCCTATCATAAATTTTATCTATGTCACAGTGAAAACAAAAGTTTTTCCTATCTTCTGCTCTGCTAGACCAGTCTCCTTACCTCGTATTCCTGTGTGATGCTATCCAGTTGGTCCTTGGCTTCCTGGAGCTCTGTTTCCATGGCAATCACCTTCTCTTTAAGTGACTTACACTCCTCTTCAATCTCATGCTTCTCCTCCTGGACTCGTTTCAGCTCCACCACACAATATTCACTCTGAAATTGCAATAGAGAGACATAGGCTTGAAACATCTGCACACATGTACATTCTCACAATAAATCTTGACTTGTTTTTAACTTCAAATTCACATCAGTTTCTTGCACAGAAAACCAATTCTCAGCCAATAATTTCTGAGGGAAGTTCTACATACATATATATATATGAGATTGTTAAAAAGATTCTATTTCTAAGCCTTCAGAAGAGATACACTAACTACTTAATTCACTTATTACAGAATTATTTAATGACACTTTCAGGGTGATCATTAAGTCCTCTAGCGAGTCAAATCTGACCAGTCGTATGATTTGTTTTTTCAATCAATGCTTTAGGAAACAAAAATAGTGAGAGAAACAAATATTATCTCACCATCTTAATCCTAACCATAAACCTAACCTAAAACCCAAATGCAACCACAATGCTTAGCCTATCACAATATGAAGCCTGTAGCAAATGTCAGAACACATTTATAAAGGTTTGGGGAAAAAGTGCATAAGGGGGCAGGTGGAGGGGGGAGGTGGAGGGGGGGGGGGGGGAGGGTGGTCCCTTCAGACAGGTGGTTCCTGAAACAGGTTTGGTATATGTACCTTGTTGTGTATCATGAGGATATCCATGGAATCATCAAGCACCTGGACAAAGTCTTCAGCTGACTGCTCCAGGAACTGGAAGGGTGTGCTGGCTCCCCGCATCTTACCAGCGGAATCGATGTAGCACAGCTGGTAGTATTCACCGTCTTCATCCTTGGGTAGATAGTATGCTGCATGAAGAGGTCAAAGGTCACTCAAAAATTAATTTCAGATGTTCAATTGCAACCACAGGAAATGTTGTATATTTCTATACATTTACCTTTTTTTAACCGGGCTTTTAAAAATAATAAATGTTAATGTACCTGCATTATATTGTATTAATAAGGGTTTTCACGAGGAAAGGAGATCTTTTTAAATGTAATATAATTTCTATCAAATCTGCATGTAATTGCCTTCAAGAATATATAAAAAACTGAGAGTTAAAATTCCTCAAGAAATGTTCACAATGTCAGAAGTGCATCAAATGTCTTTATCATCCTTTTTTAAAGGGAAATGAGATACACTCTAGGTACTTGAGGTGTCAACGACTTAATAGTACATGTACGATGTACCAGAACAAGATCTCATCAATACATGTCACTAAAATTTTCTTCATATTTTCTGCATCAGCAAGTGGAATCACTGACAACGAGGGTCCAAGTATACTTGAATCAGAAGTTAAACAACCGCTGCATTCACTGGGAACTTCTAAATCTGAAGGCCCATATGGGATAACAAGGGAAGAACTTGTGGCCCTAAAAGAATTTGGGATTAAACATTTGACTAGTATTTGCCAAATGATATACAATACAGGTCATATTCCTGAAGATCTGAAAAAGTCGATATTTGTGCCGATTCCGAAGAAGCCTAAGGCAAGTGTATGTGAAGATTTACAGACAATTAGCCTTATGAGCCATGTAACTAAGTTGCTCTTAAAGATCATTCTCAACAGAATAAAAATCCAAATTGACAATGAAGTAGGTAAGGAACAGTTTGGTTTTAGACCTCAAAGAGGTACTAGAGAAGCAATATTCTGTATGAGAATGATGACAGAAAGGGATATTGCAGTAAATAAAGAAATATATGTGTGCTTTATTGACTACTCTAAAGCATTCAACAAAATTCACCATGACAAATTGATTGAAAGCCTACACAAAATTAATCTAGATGGTAAGAACATACGTCTCATATCTAAACTTTACTTGGAGCAGACAGTTGCCATCAAAATTAACAATGAAATTACAGGTTACACAAAAATCAAAAGAGGAGTACGTCAGGGATGCGTAATGTCCCCACCTCTGTTCAGCTTGTGCAGAGTTGGTATTCAGGGAAATTTAAGATATTATGAAAGGTGTTAGTATTGGGGGTGTAAAAATTAATAATTTACATTATGCTAATGACACTGTACTTTGCGCAGAGAATGAAGCAGAGTTACAACATGTATTGGATATTGTAAAAGTCAAAAGTGAAGAGTTTGGTCTAAGCATGAATGTCAAGAAAACTAAGTCAATGATTTTTAGTAGAACAGAGAATAAGCCTAGAATATGTTTGAAACTCGATGGACATATCATTGAGCAAGTCAGTAATTACATCTACTTAGGACAAAATATCACAGATGATGCCAGATGCGAAGCAGAAATAAAAAGAAGAATAGAATTGCTCGGAATACATTTCTGGCAATGAAAGGATTATTCACAAATAGAAAGGTGAAATTTGCGCTTAGGTTGAGACTAGTAAACTGTTATGTATGGTCTGTCCTACTGTATCGAGCAGAAACATGGACAATAAACAAGACCATGAAAAATAGAATAACATCTTTTGAAATGTGGATCTACAGAAGAATGATGAAAATATCCTGGAAACAAATGAAAACCAACAAAGAAATATTGCACATGGCAAGGCGTAAACAAATTGCACTAGTAGGATTAGTTAAGGAAAAAAAATCAAATACTTTGGTCATGTTAAAAGGCACCAAAGCCTCTTAAAGGATGTATTGGAAGGAAGAGTGGAAGGAAGTAGACCTAGAGGGAGACCCAGATTCAACTGGGAAGAGAATGTCAAGAACTGGAGTGGACTAAAACTGCAAGAGTGCACCAGAATGGCAGAAGATAGAATGAAATGGAGAGATGTTGCAATCAACCTCCGAACCGGGAGAAGATACTCAGATAGATAGATAGGAGGCCCATTTATAATTCACACTAGCTAATAAATACAAATGCATAAATTTGAGGAAGATACAATATGTTTAGTATCATTAGAAAGGGAATAAATGCCCTTTTCTTTCATACATACATTCTGTAGGGAGGGTCCAGTACATGTGAGGGTAATTGATCAAATGAAAGGAAAAATAAATGAATTTTAATTTTAGAGAGGCTTTACTTTATTTTCATTATCATGCTTATTGCCCCCACTTATTGGTGATCCCTTTTTTTGTAATTTGGAAATTTGTTTACAAGTTTTAATTTGCTTGATTTGATCCACTTTATATACCTGTAGCATATCCATGTCACGAGTAGCGGCATGAAACCAAAATAGCACAAATCTGAAGTTGAAGACTATCAGGCCAAATAGGAATTATTCATGAATTAGTTGCACAAAAAAGGTATAATTACTGTTTATCGGTCAGCAGATACACTTTCTGCCTTAGCAACAATTTGTTTATGATGAGTCCATCTCTGGTTGGTCATTCCCACCCAGCCAGCCCAAAGGTAAATAGTAACAATGGCCCAATTGGATAAGACTTGGGGCATGGATGCAAATTAACTTCCAAGTACAATATTTCTGAGAAGTGTCATGATGTGCCAAGTACCAATCCTGCTTGCATCAGAAAGAAAGAAGAAAGTTTCACTTTCAAGAAGTTGTTCATATCCTTTGGATCGAAAAATTACTGAAAGTTGTGGAAACCAGGAGGTCAAGCAAAAATTAAAACTAATAATTGTATTCAAGCCATATACAATCTCATTACTTTATTACTGTATAATGATAGGACTATACTCTGTAAGTAAAAATTAATTGTATATTTTGTATTATCATATCTCTTGGATAATCATCTATATAGAAATATGTTTCTAAAAGAAATGTCAACTAGGTTACAAAAGATTACTTATTAATTTGAAAGTGTATTACAAAATTGCATATGAAATTTTAAAAATGGTGACAACATATTTTACTATTTAAACGTTATAACTGCGTAATTAGAACATGTATTATTTCACGATTGTTTGAAATTAGTTGTTTAGTTCATTAGAATTAGTAATTAGTATAAAGATTGCTAAAAGTATTGACTTCTTTATTCTTGTATGTATTTATAATTTGTAAACTGAATTTTATGAGTCTCCGTACTTTTTATTCAGTATGTTTTTATTTACAATAAACCATAATTGAATTGAATTGAACTGAATTGAAATGAGGGTCTAAATTGTTTACGAAAGATGTAACGTCCGATAAAAAAAAAACAGTGCTGTGCTATATACATGTACATGTGTACCTGGTGAGAAGCAGGCTACAGACTTAAGGAGAACAAAACATAAACGCATATTATGATACGGGTTTTGAAAGTGAACCCCATTTAAAAGTGATTAATCCTCTATCTAGAGTGAGGCATTACTTGTGTGGTTTCCCTCTTGGTTTATGTACAAAACATGCAACATGTACATGTACATGGACAATGCATGTACATGTACATGAAGTAGACCTTATCATCAGGACTTAATGAAGTCTTCACTGTAGTACAGTGTAGCTCAATTCTTGAACTATCAGATTCTCTTTTAGAGTTTCCCATACATGTACATACTCATGGTTGCATTAACAAGGCTTCCTTAAAAAGTGTCACAATCATTTTGGGCATGGGCTATTTGACCTAGATAAGCTCAATACCCCTGCTATCAAATTATCTTCCATTGGTCTACTATATGTACATGCTCTTGTTGGCAATGATTTAAGCTACTGCTCATTAAACGAGTCATGTTACGAATCTCAATCCTCAGTTTGGATTAGGGCGGTTAAACGCTACTTCCTCATCAATAACAGTGAAGGACATGCGAACAATGAGAACATTTCAGACTTTGGCTGAACTTTGAACCCAACTTTTTGCTTTCAATAAATACAATAGTAACAGAATCGTGTCATAGTAATAGACTCTGCTTCGTGTTACAAACAACTGATTTCATATCTTTTAGTGAACTTTGTATTGCAGTGCTTGGTAATAAAGTTCAGGTATGGAAGAATATAAGAACACTAAAAGTGATTTATTAATGGACTAAATAAATATATTGTATGCAATCTCAACATGAGCATTGACCTAGATTCGTATACAAATATCAATTCACATAAATATACTTCTCATTAACAAAAGCAAATCAAATGCTCATAATTCCCTAAGGAGCAGTAATACATGTACTTACATGTACTTAATATCAATTCTAAGAAGTTCTATTTAAAGTAGTCTTCTAATCTTTGAAAGAAATAATTAACATTGACAAATTCTTAAAAATCAACATACAAAATATGGTTTCTTAAAAATGTAGGCATTTTAGATCTAGGTCTGATTAATTATAACTATCAGACTCCAAAGGTTTGATCCTCTTAAGAGAAATATTCTTTAAAATCTGAGGATCTTATTCCTACCTTTGAATGTGATATCCTGGGTCCATTCGTCGCTATCAGTCATCTGGGTGGGGGTGGGGGCCCACTCAAAGGCTCGATACTGACGGGTGGATGTCCAGCCTACTTTGAAGACTCCGATCCAGTCCCGTGACTGGGGCCTGATGGCCGAAGTCAGGGTATAGTTGCACTGGAGATCGGTCCCTGGTGAAGAAAATAGGTGAAGGAAATGAAGAAGAAAATGGGGAAGAAAATAGGGTGTTTCAATTAATCCATCTCTAGCCTCAGTGACTTCTCTGACATGTACATGTACATGTATGAATTGAAAGTGTTCAGGACTGTATGATACAAGCTCCATGCAATAACTTGCTCTGTGGTGGATTGCACAGTACCGTACACCTAATCCTATTAAACACTAACTCAAATCCTAGCCTAACACCAAAAATGTGCAACCCGATGTTAAACAAAAAAAATCCCGGAGACCAGAGCTATTGTTGCCTGAGCACATATCGAAGCACTATGTTAAAGGGATCCGGTAACTTTGTCTTAGATCCTTTAGAAATAATCCTTGATTTAGCTCATGCTGCAATGATAATTATAAACCTTTAGGTCAGCCAGGAACTCCATGACTTTTACAAGCCGATCACCTGTCTGATTATCAAGATATTAATGATTGGAATTACAAATTTTGAAAACCGTTCGCCGGACGGTTTTTATAACACTACAGTCTATTGGGGAAAACGAGTATGGTAAAACCGGTCACTCAAAGATTTTTACTTTTTTGAGGCACTTCTTGATCATTTTGAAGCGCGATTTTTTTAGGGCTTCAATATTACACCATATCACAGACACATGTACATGTAACATGTAGGACCGTGTATTTCAGATGTAACATTGTTAAACGATCCCTTTAAGAGTGTACATACATGTAAATAAGGTCTTTTCATAAAACTATAACCACACCATAAAGATTTAATATATAGATGAAAATCAGCATCTGCTGAAAATCCTATTCAAAGCCTTGCCTATTACACTTTTTTTGTTTGGTCATATTTATCAGGGTACCATTGAAAAGGCATGAAGTTTTCTCTTTCAGATGACACTGATTCAAAGATAGATGTCAATAATCATTCAAAGTTATCTGTTTACTGAAACACCCTGTACAATTATCTGGAATTCCCCGACAGGCCGTTGCCATTGAAAAGAAACGGTTGATGCACAACTACGAAGCCTCCACTGTACACAGATGCCATTTCTTGCTCAGAGTTTTCCTACTACTTGTACTGTACATGTACGTTATTGGATTAAATGTCTGCCGTACACAAGGGCAAAGCTTGAATCTGGGACCTTCTGATTAGGGGAAATCCTTTTATTTTAAACTGAGCAAACTATTTCATAATAATTTCATTTCTTCATTCTATCCAGTCTTGACATAAAGTATAGCATGTTATGAGGAAATTACAGACAAATGCATAGTCTGTGACACTACCTTTGGCGTAGCAATATGAAAAATTAATGTACATGTAAGTGTGTTAATACAACAACTTACCGTAAACCCCTCCAGATATTACAGATTTTTATTAATTACCTGTTTAAACATTCTGACCAAAGATGGGAGCACATGTTTTCAATTATATTTCAAAAAGTTACATTCAAAGATAGATGTTAATAATTATTTGAAGTTATCTATTTAATAAAACACCCTGTACAATTATGTGGACTTACCCAATAAACATGTACCTTTGAATTGGTGTCATCTAAAAGTATTTACATTTGAAGATTGTAAAACTAACGCTGTCTAGTACAATCTAATGTTGCCAATATTAATCCATGCATGTTAATGTTTATAATTTGCAAAACAGCTTGTGTAATTGTTCATTGTCATCAATACAAATCACAGAAACATAAAAATACATGATGCAGGCGCCATTTATAATGAACTGAACTACTTATAAATAATGATCCACATGAAGAGAACATTAATTTACTGTTACAGAATACAGACGAACTACAATCTGCAATATTATTTTTCTGGCAAAGACCAGAGTAGATTTGCTTACTGGATTGTGCAATACAATGACTAATATCCTTGATGTAGATTACTGTAAAGCCTACTAGAGTTATTTCAATCTATGGTGCAAATAATACCCTATGTGTGTCCATTTTGTTGTGATATTTGTAATTTTGGGGGGCTACTCATGAAGAAGCAATACACTTCAATATTGGTATCTTATTAATGAAATAATCATTAAAGCCCAAGTCCACTCCAAAATTAACTTACTTTCAATAGGAGCAGAAAAATCAGACTAACCAATCAAAAAAAGTCTGAGCAAAATTGGATAACTAATAAGAAAGTAATGAATTTGTAATGGCATTACAAACTTTGAAAATCACTAGACAAATTGGGAACTCACTCATGAGTCTGTGACGTCATGTCCTCACTACCCATTAATTATTTTCTTTATATTGATGGTATAAATTTCCTATTTTTTCCTTAAGAATCTTATTTCTTCACACCAGCATCCAAGTTAGATTAATAGTAATATGTTTTTGTGTGGATGCACTAATATAGAAAATCATGACAAATGTGAATTTTAATAAGCAATTTATATAAAAATCAATAATTATGAATATAAAATATTGAGAAAATAGTATACATATTTCAAAGTTCATAAAAGATTTTGTGAAATGTCATGCACGCAATATGATACAAATCATATAACCTGGGCAAAGGCATGGGGAAATCAAGTTTTAGGGAATAAAAAGGGAAATTAATGGGACTAAACCATATAGAGCAATTGATAAATAGTGAGGACATGACGTCACAAACTGATAACCATCTTGGCAATTTGTGTGGTGATTCTCATTGTTCCATAGTTTTACATACTTTTTCAAAAATTCATAACTTTCTTATTAGTTATCCGATTTTGCTCAAACTTTTTTTGATTGGATTGTCTGATTTTCCGCTTTTATTGAAAGTAAGTTATTTTTCGAGTGGACTTGTCCTTTTACACAAAGTTACACCTCCAATACTGAAGATTGCACCATGCAAATGTGAGCTGAAGTGAAGTGCATTAAACACTTTGAGTTATTACAGTTGGAATGTTAGAAATATTCCTTCTTTACATCCAGAGCATTTTTGGGCTAGCAAAGCAATACAATATGACACCCCTTACCATCATTTGGAAAATTGTGTCAGCTTTTTAATTTTTATAATCGGTGTAATCCATACCTCTTTCTGTACAGGAGAAAAAAAATGGCTCCTATTTCAGGGGGGTGTCTGACAAACCCATGGTCTTAAGTCACATTTAGTCAAATCTTAAGGGGTGTAATAGGGCTACTTTATGGGACAAGCTTTTAGACTATCAAGTATCAATACAATGACAAATGTGATATTAAAATGGTTTGAAGAGATTAACCTTCCGGTAAGATAACGCTGCTGAGTTTGTTAATGATAAGAAATAAAGAGTAGCTTATTGCTTGAATAAAAATACGCAATACCAATGGAGTTGAGAATTTTTGTATGATCATAAAGAATTTGTGAATCCAGAAGTTCATTAAAAAAATGTCCTCAGACTTTCTTGAAGCTTCTTATTTTGTTTGGATTCACATCTAAAACGACTTGACATCAGGGCATGCTTCACTAAGCCATACTGAAAGAACTCACCTGGTACATAGCATTCCTGTACATTGTTGAAGATGACCTGGGCAAATTCTGACACATTGGTGCTGATTTCTTCAAAGTCATCCAGATGGGTTGAGGGCCCACACTCAATGACGGGGCTAATATCATTCTCAACCCCACTCTGAACGACAGGGCTTGTATCAGTATCTCTCAACTCTGCCATTTCTGTTTATATCAGATAGTTTCCTCTATTGATTCTAGTTGTTTTCCTGTAGGAATAGAGAAAAAATATTAATGTAATGCCAGGAACAAAAAATGCAAGAATTGAATAAGTGCATTTTAGAATATGTGAAAAATATGTAGTATCTGATTCCTCATAGTGCTGTGTTCCTTATTCCAAAACATATCATAAAATTGCAAATTAACTTGTTTTACAATAGATGAAACCAGAGGGTCTAATTCAGTCTCTGAATAATGGTATAATTACTTTGTAATTGTAGTAGTCACTATGAGCAGATCAATACATTTACAACTGTAGATCCAAAACCATGAAAAGAAAATATATAAATTTACGAGTAAATGATATTCTAAGTTTAACAATCTGTCCTTTGCCTTTATCTTGCATATTTTCCACGGTTTTGCCTGTGTGAAGTTAACTATCATAATGTGGATCTGATACTGCTTTCAAACTGGCTTCTATCGGAGTCAAACCGATGAAAATACCAATTGAATTTTCCTTATGTAAACAAAGGTGACACAACAGTTTTCCCCGTCGCTTTCTAACTGCCGATAAAATTCTCTCGCTGTGGCAAGCCCATGCCAGAAGTGAAGATTATTGCGTAATTATCAAGCTAGCATGCAGCATGTCCAACCATACATGTAAGTCAACAAAGCTGGTTATGAAAAAGCGCGCGTACACTGCGACCTTTGACCATTTTAATTGCTGTTTTAATCACCTTTTTCTCCCGAACGCTTTCATACTGGCCGTTTCATCGGTGTCACACCGATAGAATGAGAATTTAATCGCCTATTTCTCTTCTTTTCATCGGCTATTTAATCGCCTTTTTCTCCTCTGTTGCTTTCATACTGGCCGTTTCATCGGATGCGTCCGGATGCATCCGATGAAAATCAGTGCTGTTAGAAAAGGGTATGAGACATTACGGTAGATAACTTCACACAGGCATGCGCGCGCACCCGCCCGCAACCCACCATCGGTATGCAATTGTAATTGTGCAGCGGTTTGCTGTGAAACCTGTGAAAAAGTGTATACTAATATCAATGTTTTACGGAAAAATACTCAAAAAATACCAAGAAAATTGACACAAAACAGGTAATAACAATAACGACTTTATTTAAACATCTGATGAATATTTACTTCATTTTGGGTATGTTTTAGTGGGGTATCTCCACGCCGGAGTTATGGGTCAAATTTTGGACAGGCTTCTCAACTAGCACTGAATGTTTTTTAACAAGGACTTACAAATCATTGATAGCTAAGATTGCTGTTTACTGTATTACTCGTCTACATGCAGCTACTCTCTGTCTCAGTCAGCGTCTATTAACAAAATATTGTCCACTGAAGTTATTTAACTTAGGACTCGAAGTTAATTGATTTTTTTATATTTGCAAAAAATAAAAGGTTGGAAAAAAAAATCATTATAATTATATCATAGATCTAGATCCATTTTCAAATTCAAACAAAGTTATTTACAAGCTGATGGAAGGTTAAAGTCTCAAAGCCTTTCAAAGTATAAGCTCAGGCACATTGCATGAAAAACATCAACGTCATTCTCACATTCATAAACATCATCACGGGTGCACACGTACCGAAGGTTTCAATGCAATGCACAGCACTAGCACTGCACTGGCCACTGGACTGTAAAATGTCAATCATTCACATGCACGCAATAACAACATGCACGGACACAAGCCACAAATGACACAGCACAGGATCTAATTTTCATTCTCTTTGGAAAAATGCATAACTAAACTATTCAAATGTATACCTGAAATTGCACCACAAATTTGAGAACGTATCTGCAGCTAAGATACATAGATATAACTTGTCAGTCACTTCATATTTGTAAAGCAGAATATAGATCTAGTTAGAGACACCTATCCATCGCCTTGAAAGTCTATGTATTGTTGTGGAAATAACATATGACGAAACATGCCCTCTGACCTTTGTTTTTAGTCTGTAAATGGGGTTTCAAACAAAATACTTCCGTCATAAATTATTTTTATTCTAAAATAAAGTCCATGTAATTAACATTCTATTTAATGAAAGGAAATTGACTCCTTAACAAAATAGCATGATCTTGTATTTAAGCAATAAACACCTAAATTAGTCAATGTTATTAAAATAAATGCATACAAAGTAGCGCAATAAAGACTAACCGGATTGCCAATTCTTTCCTTTCCGTTTGTTCTGATTGGGGAATACCAAGTTTCCATGTTTTTTCAGATGGTGAATTCTACTAATAACCATACATTTTCCTTCTTTTGTTTTTAATTTGCCCTTTCATCACCAGCAGCAGCAGCACCGCCACCACCAACATTACCATCACCATCACCATAATCACCATCATCATCACCATCATCATCATCATCATCATCATCATCATCATGTAAAACAACTCGAATCTATTTTTAATTCATCAGTAAATTATTGTTGAGATAAATTTCGGTCTTCACCCTCACCCGAGGATGTTTGTTAATGATTTTAAGCTTTTGACTTTTGTTCACTTTTAAATTATTAGGCCTATATCTCCAGGCACGTAGCCCCAGGGGGGGGGGGGGGGGGGGAGGGGGAGGGGATGCACGTGCCCCCAACAAATTCCAAGATCGGTTGCACTTTTTTAGACCCCTTTTTTGACCTCGATAGATTACATGTATGTGACCCCCCCCCCCCCCCCCCCCTCCCCAAACATCAAAATCTGGCTACGTGCCTGTATATCTCCACAGCCTGCAGCTATATTGTATCATGGCTGTTTTTTTAATTTTATTATTTTAGTTTGAGATTGATTTTGATTTTGACTTTGATTTCTGTTTTGTTTCTTTTGACTTTTTTAATTTTTTGTAAACATTATTGTTGTTCTGTTTTGTTTTTGTTTTGTATTTTTTTTATTTTTTTTTTATTGTAAATATATGGCCCGATTTCTTAATTGGAAATATGCAGCAGTTTTTATCATACTGCTTTCAGGCTGGCAAAACAAGGAAAATATAGTTTGTTCACCTCTTCGTATAGATATGAATCCTTGATCGAACTTTCAAAACAGCATAGGCTTATTATATTTGTTTATACATGACCAATGTTACAATTTTTGTCTCATTGCACTGCCTTGACAAAGTGTTAAAAACTTTATGACTAGGGCCTATAATATAGATCAAGATCAATAAAAACTGGAACATGATATTTTTCATAAGGTACGATTTCTTCTTGAATGTCCACCCTGATATCAATTTGGTTTCAATAGAAGCAGAAACACGAGAGAAACTATATGAAAATTATGAATTTTTGAAGGTGCAATCTATCAGACACAAATTGGCAACTCTGTGACGTATCTTGTGAGCTCCCTTCCAATTTGCCTAGCTGTACTAAAAAAAAAACTTCAAATACATATATTTATATTTTTCCCTAACTAATTTTTAAAATCATACCTAAATAATTATAATTATTGCAAATACTATTTCGTCACCAATAATTACGAACAATCGACTTAATGAATTTTAAGCGAATTGGAGAGGAGTTCGCAAAATACATCACTGTGCTTCCAAGTCGTATTTCACTGATAATTAGCAACTTCACTGAATCAGTCACAACTTTCCTACTTTTAGTGGGGTATATTGCTAAAACTTTTACCAATTTTGTTTGTCTCATTTTTGTTTGTAGGCCTACTTCTAAATTCTGAAGAAGAAAAAATCTTGCTCAATGCTATTTTTTATGCAGATTTTGAAATAGTCGCATAATATCCATTTAGATTACGATTTAACCCGTTTTTCACAGACATCAGACCTATATTATTTTCATTTGTAGTGAACATAACAGTTCAGTGGACCCGTGCATGCTTCTCCATAACTACTGTATTTCGTGATAGCTGGCGCCCTTCAACTATTCCATCTCATTATTCCGTTGCATTGGCCTATTCCATCTCGTGACGCCTCTAGTGACCGCTGTTTAAGCAAGCACTTTTAACTAGCCCTTACCTGTTACTGGAAATATTTGCAGCAAAAAGTATCAATATACAACAAACCAAAATAACAATAATACTTTTTTGTTTAAATACAAATGAATACGCATCTCAGAACTTAAAGACGTGAGGAACCGGCATGTGCTTGCTTTAACTTTGTGCTTTGTGTTACAACTTGATTTAGTGTATTAGTCTGTTGATGAAGAAAAGAAATTGAAATTTGATGTGTAAGTAAATAATTCTTTACTCTTTTTTAGTCTTCTGCGGTTCGCTATGTAAAGCATCACCACATCACCACATGTTCGGAAGCCCAGATAATTTTGAGCCGTTTCCGACGCTTTTCAAAACAGCGAGCAGCGGAACGGTTTGATGAGTTTCCTTTAAAAAAAAAAAAATACACCTATTGTCTTACATTTTAAAAATAACAAATACAATTGAAGAATTATTTTCTCGGCATTTCTCGCAGTTGCCCGCCTGCTGACCCGATTAAAAGCAGGGGGTGCATTACGGAAGGCGTTCACCCCGGCATCATTTTGACATTATTCACACAAATGTTTTTCCGCTTGTCTTGCTTTTAGTGATATTAATAAACATAAACATAAAACTAACAAAACAACAACAACGATAAAAACTGTGACCGCTCAGAATGATACGTTTGAACCGCAAGCAGTCCATCATGTATCTCGTCATTCACATTCTCTTGTATCCGTGTGAACCTACTTTCCACTGGCGTATCGATCTTGATCGACTAAAGAAGGGGCAAAATATCATATTCAGCGATATTGATCATCAGAGATAATGGATCGCGTATCCTCATCGCCCCATTGACTTTTTAAAATGTGTTAATTCATGATGCTTGCTTTATCACTCGGATGAAACAATAACTTGTATTGCAGCATTGTCCCTATTTCTTACTAATAATATGTATTTTTTGTTTTCATGTTGGGGAATTTTTCAGGAGGAGGCAAAATGATCAGGCCGAAGTCTTTGCCCACCCCACCCCTTCCCATCCACACGTCACTACCCCATACTCTCCATGCAGAGTAAATAAATCCATATGAAATATAAATACCCTTTGATTCCGAAATAACTTACAAAAGGTATAGACTATGACGATATTACTTCAAGTCTAGCCACTTTCATGACGCATACTTCCTACAGACCGACGAGAAGGAGAGCTAAGAACTCGCTGGGAAGAGAAGGAGGGGGGGGGGGGGTGGCATTTAGGCGGATCCATTCAATCTACGCCACATAATCATTCATTTCGAAAAGATGGAGGATATTTGCCCCCCCCCCCCCCCCCGCCACTCAGGATATCCTGGAACTACAGTTTGGGTTGGGTGATATCTGTGATGTTTCCATGGGGGGGGGAGGGGTGTAAATGTATGGACAGTCTCATGTGCTTGAACAGGCTCCTCACAAAGTATCGACCGTGGAAGGGGGGGGGGGGGCTTCAAAAGTGTTCTTCGCTCTATACCCTACGACTGTAGTGGTATATTGCCTCCTTCCCATTCACATTAGCCAATTTCGCAATCTGACCACTTTCCATCGATTTGCGTGGATGGTTTGACCCCGAGAACTAATATTCGATATATTCTCGGTGAATAAAATTGTAAAGCTCAGATTTGGGGGGATAATAATGTCTTAGACAAGCTCAATTCTTGACAACCATTTGAAAGAGAAAACAACCTTTCAACTATAGACCAATCAGTACGTGGTGACCATCGCCCTGTCTTGTAAACAGTTGCGATTAATCGCAATTTGTTTGCGGATTGGTTTCAATTGCAACTATGTACATTAAATAGCGAGTTATATAGAGGACCTTCGATTGATTCGGATCGATCGCAACTCTTCATAAGACAGGGCCCTAGGCTGTAATCCCATCTTGCGGGGGGGGGGGGGGTATAACCCTATACCAGGGTTTGCCAAAGATAACCCTGTATGCCTTGTAGACCTATATATTAGGATCCAAAAGAGGGGGGGGGGGGACGAAAGGACGGTCTCCCGTTCAGAAAAAGCTCAGTTTTGTGACGGTGGCCGATGACCATGCAGACTTTCGGAATCTCGGGAGGGCTTAAGATTTTCACAAATGACGCTCTTGAATAAGGTTAGAAATTTAGAGAACTGGAGAGGGCTGGCGACGGAAACATTTTGGCCGCCCTTTCCGACCGTTTCCGGAATTACCCCCCCCCCCCCCCCCGGTAGAGTATATAGGACCACTGCTAGTTCTATCAATTTTAAATATTGTTGTCATGGACTTCCAGAAATAAAAAGGGTAGTATAAACTGCACGGCTCATGGACCTGTTGGATACCCCTCTGGTGACTAGAAGTGGAACACAATTGGTTTTCTAGTCCAGAAAATGATTGTTTTCGGGGGGGGGGGGCGAAATGTAGTGAACGGCTTGACTGCCGCAGGTAAACTTAATTGGGATAGTTTTTTATTCTGCCTTTCCATGCAGAAGTTTGAAGCAATAAATTGAGCCATGATTTTAATAGTGTATGTTCGGCTGCCGCGACCCATGGCTGAAATCATAAGGTAACGCTAATATTGGAGATTACCCCCCCCCCCCCCCCCCCCCTATTCTGATGGTCGGCTGTCTGCAAACGCGGGGTGATAGCCAGGCCAGGGTGGGGGCTATGCCAGCTCTACTCTATGCTTGATACGACCCTGCATTGACTCCAAATTCGCTTCGAAGGTTTCCTCTAAATAAACAAATAAATACAAACAAAACAATGACCACGGTCACTTGGAGGGCAGGATTAAAATCAAATCAAATCAAATCAACTTTTCAAGGCGTACGTCGGGGACTTACCCGGTCCTTTGTTTACAAAACAACTTTGACATCCGGGACATCGATCTACTAAACGAGTCGAGTGCAGTGACTATACTACAGTATCGATATCAGCCAGCTAGCTCGACGCTCGTGTAATTTGCATAGCAGCCATATTGACCGTTCCTACACACTGTACTCAGGCGGCCGAGATAGCCGAAGTCGACGCGGCGCGGTGGGAAAATAGGGGCATATCTCGGCGAAATCGAAGGCTAATGACACTGCTTACTTAACCATCTGCCAGTGATATATTTGTATTATTTAATTCAACAGGGAACATCATTATTTATCTTTCATCAACAGTATTCAGGGTGTATGTTCTACCTCTTTCTGAACGCTGTCCAGCTAGCAGCACCCTCCGGATTGTTTATCTTTACGGGCACGGGAAATAAAACCGAGAAGGACGTGGCCGTGGAGCTGAATGCGAATTTTCGTAAGCGGCTTTAGCAAGAAAGCGTGGACAAGACACTTTGGCCTTCGTGTTGACTTGTCTTTTATCTTGCACTAGCATCAGCTTGGGCCTTATCGGAGTGATATAGCCATATCTGGATCGAGAATGGCTGGGAAGGATCCTCTTATCAGACTCTGTGAGCTGTTTTTATTTCTGTCCATCGCAGGTGAGTGACAAAATTCAACACGGGACTTCACTCCACGCCACAGAGCCTGCATCCCTGTGCATTTATGCATAGGAAAACGACTCAACTGCGGGTTGGGTCACATTTTTTCGAAATGTAAAGAAGTTGAAGTAGTAATAACAATTTTGACTTAGACAGTCTACATTGTTTTTTAATCCTCTAGGAATCCGATCAACCACTTAAAATTACAGTTTGAAGAAGTCTTTGATGGGGAAAAAGGGTGATTCCTCGTCCTAACCCAATTCATCCCATGTTCTTCAGTAGGGGCGATGGTCCGAGAATAAAGATCCTCCGCACAAATGAGGATCGTTTTTGTGTAATAAAACACGGACAAATGCGTCCACAAAAATAAAGATTGTCCGCATTTTTGCTGACGATTCTGATTTCCGATCTGCTCGTTGGCGATGCAAAAAATGGGTTCCGCAATGATTTTCTTGATGCATTTTACATTGACTTTGTACAGAGACTATCGCGTTATGAGCGATAAATCCTCGGGAAGACAGACAACCCATGAAAGTAGACGGTGAACTGTTTTTTTTTTCTTATGCGGAATCTGTTTTTGACATCGCCAGCGCGAGGTTCAGCGACCCTACTGATGTTTGTATATCGTCGATTCCACATGGCGAAGAGAAAGTACGCATACGAAACACATACCGCGCTTGGTACTTTCTCTTCAAATTATAATTTTAAGTGGTAGAACGGATGCCCAGAGGAGTCGAAAAACATTGAAGTCAAAATTGTAATTACTACTTTTTTACATTAAAAAAAATTGTGACCAAAACTGCTGTTTGACTTTGAATCGTTTTTCCTATGTAGGCTCTGGAGCTACACAGGACTTACTTACAATACATGGCGCACAGTCGCCACATGAGTTGTGAGCCGAGTCTAGGCTCTCTAGCCCAAAAATGTAGCAGCATGCTTGCTTACAGTAGTAAATGCTAGACTCTCAACACAGCAAGGGAGGGGTCTGTCTGTAGTACTACTAGTATACAGAATTCTTTGGTAAAGTTCACATTTGTCAACCTCTCCATTCACAGACAGTAATAGCTTGAAGGGCTAGGTGATAATATTGATATGAAATATGATATTGATACCATCTATTTGGCACCCATACCCATGTAAACAAAACCTAAAATGCATTGGTAATCACCCATTCCTGCATTAGATGACCTTGCACACTGGATTTGGAGTTTGGTAGGGGACTCCACTTTCCTCTCATACAAAGCACTTTGAAATTAGTCAAGAATTAAACCCCAAAAGTGAAAAATTAACACCGGAATGAGAGCATATTTGCTTACCTTTCAGGAATATGTGCAATATACATGTACATGTATGTGCATAATAGCCAGCATGTAATTTTAATAGTGGATTTACATTACAAAAATGCTGACCTTTTACAAGAGTTGGTGGTTCTGCATGAAATGCAAAGCCAATTTGATACTGATTTTACAATGACAGCAATTAGTTTATCAACAAATGCGCACAAGGAGTCCCCTGAATTTATTTAGTACAATCTCAGCACACACGCTTTTTTACACTAATCACTATCATCGCAAATTAAGTATCATATTGGCAACATGAAAACAGCTTTCTTTATACACCGTGTGGCTTTGCATTTTAGGAAGAACCAACATTGCAAACTCTTGTATGAGGTTCTGTGTTTCACAATTTGGGCTGCAATACAAGTAAGAAATTAAACAACCTTGAAGTCCTTGATGTCCTTGACTGTTCTCTGCCACTCGTGTAATGTAGATGTCAATAAATCCTGTAAACTCTATTTTAAGAGAATATATGTCATTACGGTTTTCTTTCAAGTCCAGTGGTGATGTCAGTTTTTGGTAGGGCTATTGTTTATTTCTTCAAAGGAAAACTGGATCTACATGTACATGTGGGCATTTCCACGGTAATAGGGTACTTCTGTGTGTGAAAGAATAAAGCGCTTACAGAAAAATTAAATAAATATCCTGTGGCTTTCTGTGTTTTTATTTTCATTGTTGATGGTATAAAGAAATAAAAAAGACAATTCCATGCACTAATAATGTCATTTGGTTGTGTTGTCCTCTTTTCTTTAATGATTATTATTAAAAATTCCAAAGTACAATCAGTAAATGTTGAGTGGTGTGATTTTGAGGGTGATGCAAATAAAAATTCTAAAAAGAAATTGATGTTTCATGTTTTGAAAAGAGATTTTGATGCGGGTGGATTACGGCATTGATCATAGTTACGGCGATTGAGCTTTAAAGAGGGAGAGTGAGAGAGTTGAAAATTACATTGGCTGAATGAGAGATTCTGTCCACCTGTGTTACGTACGTTCAGAGTGAATTTTCCCACAATTATTAGTTGTGTCACCCAACAGTTTTATGTGCTTTGCAACTCTTTTGATGAAGGTTGAAATGTAGACCAAGAAAAAAATCGTCAAAATAAACGCAAATAGAGATAAAATCTATTCAAAATTTGGAGTGCAATATTCGGTCCAACTCACGAACGTACGTAACAACTAAAAAACCGGACCGTGGCGTCCGCGAATATGACGCATGGATAATCCACGTATCAGTCAAGTGAACCAAGGCACTGCAACGTTTGATTGTACTTGCAATCCATGCGCTGACTTCTACAATCGCGGGGCCGTGTAGCTCTATATAACTTCTGTCCAGTTTGTGCGTACGTTCACGGTTGCTGGTAGTTAGAACGACACGTACGCACGTATGACAGAACATGTTTTCTGTCCTATTTACGTACGTGTCGGACGTGAGCAGCAGACGACATCCGATCGTAATTAGATTAGGCTTTGAAAATCGTGGAATGGTACGTATTTGTTATTCAAAATCTTTTTGAAATACAGTAAAAGATCATAATATGTTTCCGAAAATGAGTCATGTGTAACTTTAGTGGTGTACGATTATATTTTCCTCTTCTGGTCTGCTAGTGCTAAATTTTAACGTGTAGTGATATTATTACATTACAGTCCCATATGTAGCTTTTCATGTATGCAACACTGGTAACTCTCGCCGATCTCGCATTTTCAATAGGTGCAACCGCAACCCAATTTAGCTCACGCAAAAAAAGCAACTGCAGTTGCCTAAATCAGGAAAAACAAAAAAACAAATTTATACTTACCAACAGCTTGCTTGATTACTTAATGTTGGTTATCTTCAATAAATTGTGTTTTCTTCAAAAGGTCGCATTAAAAAAAAAAATTATTTTACTTTTCAATGGATGACATTTTATACACAAGAATTATTTCATTATTGAGCCTACACTAAATTATACAAAATATTGCATCTACATTACCTGAGTCATATCATTGCATTGATATTTTACAATCCTTCTGTTAATCATTTAATGCCTTCATGTTTCAAAACCAGGAAATATCTATCTGTTTGGAGTGAAAATGTGCATGATTACTATTAACGTGAGAAAATCTTAACAAGTCAAAAAAGAAAAAAAAATACAAATACATTTAAATTTGAATTAGCACAATGGATTTTAAACTCATGATTTTTTTCATCTTTAATTCTTTTGATTTCAGGTGAAAGATGTTGTGGGAGAAGATCTTGTCATCAAGTACATGGCCGAGTCGGAGTCTCATCCGGGGCTATTTATATGGTCAGCACGTGAGGATGTGTCTCGGGAATGTAGAAAACAGATAGTGAAGAAAATGCCTAACCCTGTCCTTCGGGAAGACATCAGCAGCACTAGATTACAATTTTTCACCTTTGCAGAACTCTCCCCAGAATCATGACTTGTTCCATACAATTTATGAATGTCTTATTACTCATAGATTGGTTAATAATGAATCGAGTCATTCCAACTTCTTCAGAGAACTTGTGTAAAGTCCAGCACACCCGATATCGTCCCAAACCATCGGTTTTAAAATCCTTACAATATTCTCTGACTCTCGTGTAAGAGGAAAACCTAGAACTGCGTGTATTGATGTTAAAAAGGAGACATGATTAAATGGCTGGATCGTGCTAATTTATTGTTCTCACGTTGTACTTCAGTAAGGTTTTAATCACCTCAATAGACTTGTGTGTTATGAAAACAAATAAAATTCATGGAAAATTGGCACAAAGACACAATTATTTACTGAAAATATTTAATGAATGCTCAATTGAATTGATGCATTATAATATGCAAAATAACTCATTGAGTATGCAGTGTCAAATCTTTTTTGAATTTCAGATCTGAATTACATCAAAATGATTGTTATAAATACATGTATTTGATTTGAACTTACTTGAAATGAATGATCATAATTTTGAGCAAAAATAGAATTAAATAGAGCATTTATGAAAAATTAAGAAATATAAAAGGTAAATATCATACACATTGTAGTTAGCAGATAAAAGAACTCTAGAATAAAAGCATACAAATCCTGTATAGACAATTTGTAATTAACGACATGATGTTTGTGAAATATCAATGAATAGTGTTTGCCTTTTATTCTATATTGTGTCAACTACTTTCCCAGTCTTGATGGGAATTGATTACAAGCTAATGCTTACATGTAGTGAAATGCATGCTCAATATTATTGTTTAACAGTCTGTTATTATTGGGCTCTGTGTCCGAGACACATTTTGGCTACTGACTATTAAAGACATCACCTAGACTACTTTTAAATTTGTATATAAGGTTTTGTGAAATTTCAATTTCAATGAAATGATTAGTGTTTGCCTTTTATTCTATATTGTGCCAACTTCTTTCCATGTGACTATAGTTACTATCTTATCATTTTTAAATTTGAATTTGCAATTCAGGTGTTCATAATTTTATAAATTTATATAAATGGTTCATCCATGGACAATTTAAGTTGTACACTGAAGTTCGTTGCTTGCTTTTGCAGTTGGTCAAAAGATTAATGAGAGGTGAGATAAGATTTCAAAACTATCAATTAATCTATTTTACAGATTTACAAACCGTATATCAGTTGGCAAATTCATTGATTTCATTATACTTAATAATTAAAGACCATTCACATTTCACTTATTCTCCATAAATCTGCAGCTTTTGAAGTTCTGATACGGAACACATGTAACATTGGCCAGGCAGTGATTTGAAACAAAATGAATTTACAATGACCTAAACACAAAACAATTTAAAATGATCAATACAATGAAACATTTTAACCTATGCAACGCTTATGAATATATTGATTATGAAATATGTGTCCCAAAACAGAATTCAAACAAACGTTTAGATGCCTGTTCTGTCCAACCGTTACATACGTTCCCTATTCTTATTAATTGGTTCCAACATGCATCAACAATTATAACTTCTAGATTTTATTTTATCCTGGAATATATGAACATAGCATCAACATCCAGTACACAGTGACACCAAATTAATAGAGTACGCACCATTAAAACATGTGTGAAAGATTTATTCATTCAATAATACATGATACATTGCAAACATTCCTTAAATATTTGTTTTTCTGATTCACAAAAAAAGCTATAAAAAAAAATTAAAAAAAGAAGCAAAATCTGAGATGATTGTTAAATTGATGTTTTATTGATACTTAACTCACATGAATGAACATTGCATTTATATATTGAGCAAATAATAAATCAGAGGTAATTTAAGTTACAAATTTCTGTCCAATGTTACATACGTTCCCCCCAATACATGTCCTACTTTACGACCTCTGCAAAGTTAACATGAAATCACACTTATCTTTTCCCTCATAAAAATATAGAATATAGATATTGGACAAGCAAAGGGAGAAATTTGATTGCTCTAGGGGTGAAAACAATTTTGACCATATTTACATCACAGAAGTACCCACTTAACATGGAAATGCCCACGTACATGTATGTACATACAGGGTATGTCAGTTTAATAAAGTGAGAATTATTTTACTGTTACCTTTACTGCAAATACTGGACGAATGCTGAAGCAGCAGCTGAACTTCCACGTCTATTTTCTTGTCTCTTTTGGTACTAATAACTACATGTAGGCCTATATAGTTTACGTAATAAAACATGTTAGGGAGGCAGGGGGACAAGAGGAACATGTAGCATCTTGACTGCATGTGTCCCAGGAGTAAAGGAATTAATACGAGACAGCATTATAGTTTGACGGGCTTCGATTTCAATGCCATGATTCAACAGACAAGTTGACCCTCTCTAGGACTAATTGGAATAGGATTTCATTAGTGCACTAGATTTTTAAAAGTTTGTACCCCAAATTCACATCAGTCATTTCCCAATTGTCTTACAAATGTGAATTTACATGTAAATTGATAGTAGGTTTAGGATTTATTTTAGGGCTGCGACGTGTAGTCGAATACTCGAGTACCCACACGGTTGACAACTACTCGAGTATTCGGCCGCAAAAAAAAAATCACTGTCAAGGCCGACGCTTACCCGTGCCAGGGAGAGAGACGGCCGCTGGCATGGTTCCGTCTGTAAAAATGTTTCCCAACTCAGGCACTGTCAAACTCACCACTCAGAAACTGGGACCAAATGTCCGGATTTCTGTTTGGACTCGGAGGAAAATGGATTATTCTGCCATCTTTGGTTTTTAAAACAGCATTGTTCACTGTTATAATTATTAGTAAATCAGCGCCTTCAACTGCAACTCGAAGTAAAATTGCATGCGTTTTCGGCGATGGACTTGGGATACTGCTCCAGTGGTATGGTGGTGGCAAAAAAAAAAAAAAATCAAAAAAAATCAAAACAATTATAAAAAAACATGGCGTCCGAATATTCAAGCAATCGCTTGTAAGCCTGGGAGTGTACTCGGTTACCTCATTACACTGTTGTGCACAGCCTTAATTTATTTCATGTTAGGGTGTAAGCTAAGGCTGTGCACAACAGTGTAATGAGGTACCCGAGTACACTCCCAGGCTTACAGGCGAATACTCGAGTATTCGGACGCCATGTTTTTTTATAATTTTTTTGAATTTTTTTGAATTTTTTTGATTTTTTTTGAATTTTTTGATTTTTGACTTTTTTTTTCTTTTTTGACTTTTTTTGCCACTACCATACCACTCGGCAGTTTCTCAGATCCCTCGCCCAAAACGCATGCAATTTTACTTTGAGTTGCAGTTGAAGGCGCCGATTTAATAAGAACTATAACAGTAAACAATGCTGTTTTAAAAACCAAAGATGGCAGAATAATCCATTTTCCTCCAAGTCCAAACAGAAATCTGGACATTTGGTCCCAGTTTCTGAAAGGTGAGTTTGACAGTGCTCGAGTTGGGAAACATTTTTACCGACGGTACCATGCCAGCGGCTGCCGCTCTCCCTGGCACGGGTAAGCGTGGGCCTGGACATTTTTTTTTTTTTTTTTTTTTTTTTTTTGCGGCCGAATATTCGGGTACGAGAAATCGTACCCGAGTAGTTGTCAACCGTGCGGGTACTCGAGCATTCGACTACCCGTCGCAGCCTTATTAGGGTGAAAGGTCATGAATCCCAAGGGTATACCCATACATGCCAACTGTTCAGATTAAAGAGGAACATTCCTCTTTTTGGGAGAAGATAATTATCATTTTAATGCAGGTGTTCCTCTTCCTGTACAAATTTGTCTGTAGTATTGAATAGGAGAGTTAGGATTGTTCCTCTTTTTTTTTAAAATAGCATAATTTGTACAGATTTCTGATTTTCAAATGTTGGCATGTATGTATACCCACAAAGCTTATTTGAAATTAGAAAACTTTAGATTCGTGTATATACATGTACATGTAGATGATTGTTCCATTGATTCTCAGTCTGGTTTGACTGACCGTCTCTACTTGGATATATATTGTAAGGGGAAGGTTGAATTGTAGTAAAGGATTCCCTGTACCAGATGTTATAAGCTTGTACCCCTGCATCACTATACATCTACATCAGGTTTTGTGTGCATTAGCGGTATTTGACCAAGGGTAGATCATACGTACAGTACATGTACATGTAAGATAGGGGAATATTTAATTTGTATCCCTGTGTAATCCCTGAATTTGGTCACCTGTCTGTAGCAAAGGTATACTCCTGATTCCATCGATTTTGGCGTTTATTTTAAACTTCATGTAGTGCAGCAGTTAATTCACAACACAGTCCCACATACATGTACATGTACAGTAGGTTTGGGTCTTTGAATGGGTACACCCAGTGAAACATGTTTATATTTATAACCAAGGAATAATAAGTGTGGCCACTATGAAATTGAACGGTTTCTACAATGCCCATTTTTCCCATTGCAGGGGAATTTAAACTCAAAGAGGTACATGTACATGTGGGGCCTTATGGGCACTGAATACTTTACATCATCTTTTTGCCCTTTGTGAAACCATAGAATTAGCCACTGTAGGAAGGGGGTCTTTATAGGGGTAGCCACCACAACAGGTTTGATTGTATGTGTACATGTGTGCTAACCGGAAATTAGCACTTGACTAACCTTTGATTGTACCTTGTTAATTTTTAAAAGCAGTATTTTATTATTGTGCAATCATGAATCATCTGAATGCATGTTCATGTACATGTACATGTATTTCTTGCCAACACTGGATAATGACCCAGTATGCAGGTTGTAGAGAAAAATTCAGGGAAAAATGTAATTAAGGATCAGCAAATTAGGAAACTGCTCTTTGCAGTATTTACAAACAACAAGTACTGTTTGGGACTTTGCCACCATAAGGTGTAAATTTGCTTTTCATGTCTGCAGCTGCATAAAAAAAATGAATAGCATACTGTACATGTATATAGCCTGCAATATTGTGTGCAATGTATGTGTAATGTTTTCTATACTGTACTTACATGTATGTTCAAAAAGAAATATTACATTCAAATATGAAAGATGTGTAAGGCAGTGTTAGTTTTCCTGCATAGCTTTTCTTTTCCATTTTAAAAAACAATTTGAAGATTATAAAGGAAGGGAATGTACTGTAATATTAATATCAAAGCAAAATATCACAAGCACACTTGACTGTGTAGGCTTACATGTACATCATCCGGTGGATGTGTTGTGAGGCTTGTAGTACATGTACAGTGTTGTATGCGTATTGTATGCATGAGTCAGAGCCAGAAGGAACATCATTGTCTTGTTAGCTTTTGAAGCCGTGCTTAGTCTGGCCAACGTGATTGCAGATGTTTGGAGATGAGTAATTGTCAGATTCCAGGCAGGTTTATTACTTCTACTCACTGATTTCAAGAAGTACATGTAGAAGCATTTTACATACACTGTATCTTTATTTTCAAGTTTGTTTTCTTTTCTAAATAAATCACCATCTGCAGTGTTTGATGTACAGTGTACACTGTACATATAAAGTTATATTGCCTACCTACAGTACATGTTCATAAATTTGAAACATGTTGATCATCTGAAATTCTGATAACAGAATTAAAATTAGTGTAAATGTACCCTGTAGGCATACATTGTACAGTACATGTACATCATCTGAGAAAGAGGCCAAGTCCAGAATGTGTTTCTGTGTTTGGATTTAGGTTGCACTTTCCTACACTAAAGAAAACTTTTGAAAGCCAAAATCAGGAACCTGAAATAACGATCAAAATCAAGCAGTAATGTCTTGGATTTTATAGTTGATGTAACATGTGATTCTATTATATTTATCAATTCAGCTCACTTGATTCATTAGTTCAAGTCATTTCATTATTGCTTGTAGTATGTGTACGCATGGCAAATGATTGAGTTTGTAACATCTTACATGGCCTACTTACGCAAGCTCCAAATTGCATCAATCCTGCATACATTTTGTGCTCTGGTGGCAAACAATGTATCATGTTAATGTACAGTGTACTTCATAGTGCACTTTTTAGACCTGCAACAATGTACATTGTACATGTATGCTCGAAAAATCCTACTGGAAATGGGGGACTGTTTTCATGTACATGTATTAAAGTGATTTTCATCTGCTTCTTAAATGTAAAAGTATTCCAGAAAACTTAGAGTGGAGCCCTGCATTAAGTGTACATGTATCTACAGATCTACACCTTTATGTTTTAAAGGCACACTGTCCTACTTGTAGCTACTTGCTCCCTCTATATAGAAAACTTCCCAAATCGGTGCCTGTTGGTCCCCCATGGTCCTCTTTTTCTTATGTTAAATGAGAGCTGAGTTAATGAGATAGCCACCTGTCACAGTGACCTCGATGGCTCGCTGTGTGGTCTAATCCCTTCTAGCTGCAGTAGTAACGCCTACCTTTAAAACATACTTTATTGTAAAAGAAAAAAATAAGCAACAAAGAAGGAAAAATATCCATGCAGGTACAGTTTCATTGCCATGTTGTAAACTCATTTCTCCACTCTCTCTCTCTCTCTCTCTCTAGATTTGAGTGAGACATTTTCATCGCCTTAGCTAATTTAATGAAACCTTTCTCTAGGTAATTGATGATAAAGGCTTGCTTGACTCAGCAATATCCCCCTTAGGATAAATTCCCTAAATTACCAGTTAGGAAATGAACGTCTACTTTGTGTCTGGGACCCGTACATGTCTGATGTGGGGCAAAGTTGGCAATAAACAGGTTTCCTTCTAGACAGTAGTAGGCATCGATGAGAAGTCACAATCATCACCAGCGATCTCTGCTTGGGACAGTAGCCTCAAATTGATTTGTCAACATCCAGTTGGAAAAGTCCTACTGCAGTCCGAAGGAAGCTTGATGAAAGTTGGGGCCTCTCACACATTTCTATTGAGAACAAAAAAAATCTGCTTTTGAAGCATAACAATATTTTTGTGTGAACATGAACATTTTACTTTGTATCGATTCAATTTTCGTGTGTGAATGACCATGACAGCATGTTGTACATGTGAGCCTACTTTTGCAGTTACAACATGATTTTAAAGGGATCGTTTAACAATGTTAAATCTGAGATACACGGCCCTACGTGTTATCAGTGTCTGTGATATGGTGTAATATTGAAGCCCTAAAAAAATTGCGCTTCAAAATGATCAAGAAGTGCCTCAAAAAATTAAAAATCTTTGGGTGACCGGTTTTACCATACTCGTTTTCCCCAATAGACTGTAGTGTTATGAAAACCGCCAGGCGAACAGTTTTCAAAATTTGTAATTCCAATCATAAATATCTTGATAATCAGACGGGCGATCGGTTTGTAAAAGTCATGGGGTTCCTGACTGACCTAAAGGTTTATAATTATCATTGCATCATGAGCTAAATCCAGAATTTTGTTTCAGAATCTGAGACAAAGTTACCGGATCCCTTTATACAGCGTAAGATTAAAAACTTTCTTAATATCTTTGCTCTCTCTATAACACAAAGAGGATAGGAAAATTGAAAAGGGATTCACACTTAACTTTAGTACGTGTACATGTATGTGTGAATCCATAATTTAGTACAGCCATGTATGATTGTGGCATGTTGTGTATTTGTGCTAAGGGGTTATTGAACTTGTTAAAGGTTACTTCCTCAGGAACTTAGAGTCTTCCATGTTTATATTTTGACACTAATAAAGGAACATGGCCAGAGCGTCTTCAAATTTTTGGCAATTGACATGGATGCTTGTCAAATCCTGTTAACTCAAGTGAGCAACTGAATATGCGCTATTAGTACATCATGGGGGGTCTCCGACCTAACTCAAATTTTGGGAATTTGCCAGTCTGCCTTATCTACATGCATATCCAGGTCTTTTCATATAATTGTCTTTGACCCCTAAATTTTAATGAGTATTAATGTACATGTAGCCAGGGAAAACGATTTGGGGGGCTACTTTTCAAGCTTGCTTGCATGGCAGTAACACTCTTCAATTTTTTTTGCATTGAGCTCTATGCAAATTTTTGGAGGCATTTTATGACTTTCAGGGGCTCTTTTGGGCATTTCGGGGTCTAATTTGCCCCGAGCCCCCGTGTATATTTTCCCCTGCATGTAGCATCCAAAACTAAATTTTATGAGAGGGTCTTTATTTAGATTATTGTCAAGATACATGTACATGTACTGTACATGTTCAATGGAGCCTGCAGACTCCTGCTATATTTGAACAAGTTTGGAAATAAAATTTTGAAAAATTGCAAGGGCTTTGTCGAGTATGAACAATTATACAAAACATGTACGTACATGTAATGTAATGTACTTGCTGATTTTGTTACTTCTCAAAAACTTGCATGTTTCCCAGTCATCTAAAAAAGAGTTGTGTTTATCAAACTATTTTCTCATTGCAGAGGGTTTCCAAAATTCATGCAATTTCATCATGTCAGGTCAGATAACAAAGTTTGACAAATTCACTTTGCCGGTATGCATTTACATGTACACTTTACATTAATAGTCCCCTCAGTTAAAGGGGAAGTCCATAATATCAGTAACTTAATTTCAGGATGGACTTGCTAAGGAAGTGCACAGATCCTCGTCACAATTTTTTAATTGTATTTTCTGTAGAATCAGATTTTATGTTACATTTCCCCTATTTTGGGGGTGCTGAACATAAATCTACCTGTTGCCATTTTTCTAAATGGCATAAATGTATATTTCACATTAAACAACTAAAAAATATAATGTAAGTTGTAAAATTAAACCATTTCCAGCTCATGTACCCATTCAAATTTAGCGAAAATCTCAATCTTCCCACGTCATGGTTTGCTTGATTATGTTGGTTGCCATGGTTATGACAGTGGTTTCTGAAAATAACATTTCTAATGAGTAAAATCTAAAAATGTATAGAACTGTCTAAGTATATCAATTTCATGCTAATCCTTGTCATTCAAAATTATATTAGTGCCAGAACATTGTTGTTGGTGCTGCAATGACATGGTAGCATTGAGTATTTTGAGAAAACTACATGTACATGTTTATTATTTTTTAATCAAAAATTAAAACAAAATATTGAAACAAATATGTACATCTGTAAGTGCACAATAGAAAAAAAAGTCTATCATCACTTTCTGTCATTCAGGATATAAGTTTTTAAGGAAATTGTCATGCCTGAACTATACACAGTAGCTGCATTTACAGTGCTACCCAAAAATCATCAATTTTTCTCACATTCTGGTGTTTCGCTGGCAGAGCAAATACTAAAGGATATCATTTTTACTAAAATGTCATTTTTGACTCATAGCAACTCCGGCAAACACAAGGAAATCAAATTCAAATGTGTTTTTTTTTGCACTTTAAATGCAAGATGCAGATTTCTGCTCACGTGACTCTCCTCACTTCTGTGCTTAACGCATGCAGGGCACCTTCAAGTCGCAAATGCGCACTCCTCACCAAAATATCGATTTGCGCAAACTTTTAGGCCTACAGTTTTTAGGGGCTTTTCCAGTAGTAGTTTTAGATGTGTGGATGGGCCTTGTGACAACACCATAATGGAAATATCAAAGTAGATATGCCTCGCTTCAAAAACTCAGCACATTGTAAATGTACCTTCTCCCATATGCCATCGATTCTCGTTTTCTGTTAGCTGCTTATTTGTTTATTTTTTCCTTTTTTTTTTCTTCAGAAAATGTTTTATATCAGAACGCATACATGTAGAAGTAACATTTATTGAAGAAACCTGGACATAGAGACCACCTGCTTATCAAGACCACTTTTCTTGTTCTTCTTGAGTTGAGTGATTTGACTTTTGAAGTACAACATTCACTCTTACAAGCTGAAGTAGGCAAATTAGAGCTGGTGTCAGTTCAGCATGTATCACTCATTGCCACTAAATACTGAAAAGCAAATATTGCCTCTATCTGAAGAGGGGTTGCTTGAAATCAAGTCTTAATGAACCGTCTTTTGGGATTAGGGGGCTGCCTCCTTATTTGTATCTTCTAATATTTCTTTCTTGCCCTAGAGCATTAATGAAGTCAGTCTTATTGCCCTCTGCTAGTCTATTTTGAAGACCCTGTGTACATGATAATTAACATTCCAGTATTTTGTATCTTCAATTTTAAGTCAATATACAAGATGAGGCATTTTAAATACATCAATTTTCCAAGTCTGCACACAACATTGGCTTGATGAAGATTTATAGTAAAGAGGCTTTCTTACTGTTGTCCAACCAAACTTTTCCTGCCCTAGATGCATACTTGGTGGTCAGACTAAAGGGGCTAGTGTTTTATGAGGATTGTATGTCTGCTTGACACATTAAGCATTGTCTTTTACTAGAATTGGCCTGTTACAAATTTGAGATGATCGTCTCAATCTCTCAGGCAGATGTAACCTTTGCACAATCCCGTGTTTGTGAACGAAAGAAAAAATATTAAAGGGTCTGAAAATGGAGGCTAATAATCCAGCAATGCAGTTTGTGTAGTCTCTGTGTCTAGACTGAGTGTCCCTGCACTAAGGCAGCAGGCATATTATGCTGTCAGGCAAGAGGCAACACACTTCCTGCGTTTCAGTTTACAATCCAATACCCAAGTCATTAGAGTCTAGTCTTTCATTTAGACCTCATACCGTAAACAGGAGTTCCGTAATTATGTGTAAATTTGATAATTAGGCTAGCTACAACTTAATTCAGTAAATGAACACATACATGTACATGGATTGCTTAATGAGCGTTTAAAAATGCATAACTTTATTCAGATTTTAAAAAGATACAGATGGGTGTGTTGTTTTTGTAAAATAATGTTTTAAACTTTGTTGGGGTGGAGATGGCAGGAATGCTGCATGAGTGACATAAATATCTCACTTTTTTTCAACTGTAAACCTAGGAACCTTCACAGTTATGTTGATGTATAAGAGCCATGTGTGTTGCAAGAAACTTAAACAAATTGCCCACCCCCCAAAAAAAAATAAAAAAAAATATATGTTTAAGTTTTTGTTTTTCTATATTTAGGTTTAATTAAAAATTTCAACAGTTTGCAAAAGTTTGGAGCACTCAATAGATTCTGGTTTTAGTCCACAAGAAAGTCAAATCTGATCATGGTTACCGGTAGTCTGGAAGGTTAAGCATTCATTGATAGGTTGACCTACTTTTTATCTACATACTGTACATTGTACATGTACTTCATGTTCTGTAAAACAAACAGTATACCTGTATATCTACCATAGTTGATTATAACCCCCTACTCCCGTCCACAAAAAGTAATGAGAGTATTAGGTAGACTGCAATTTGGCCTTGACATAAAACATATACTGGTAGATCTAATAATTTTAAATGAAGCGACAAAAGCGCCCCTCTGGAGGGAATTTGGGAATGGTAGTTTTGCTGCAGCAAATTTGTGCAGGCATCTTGGAAATCGACTGTGTCCAGTGCGATCAAATTGTGATGCACTGTGGCTGTGCCCAGGAACTTGCGATGAAGCATCTTTAACCAACTTTCTACCAGTCAAAGTTCTTGCTTTTACAATGATAGTCAGCTTTTACAGACCCATGTTTAATTATGTGTACATTTTCATGCGCATCAAAGCAAAGGATACTGGTATGCAAAATACATGTATTTCAACTTTCTACCTTTTAGCATTATTCTAAGTAGCATAAATCTCTGTGTATAAGACACACTTTTTCCCGCCGAATTTTTTTTGAAAGTCAGGGGTGCGTCTTATTTTGTGCACAGCTCTAATAATGAATTAAATTTCACAAATTTACACCTCTGATTTCCCTGTCCCCTTAAAATGATTGCAAGGGGCACATGATGGCTGTCAATGGCAGAAATTAAAATTAAAGCTCTCTCCGGTCAAAAATATCATATTTTGTACTCTCATACCCCTGATATACATGAATCTGTTGGCAAAATTAAAGAATTTCAAGAACACTGCTAAATGTCATGCTGAAAATGTTCTAATGATGTGTTCTCGACAACATCCTATCTATTGACATTTCCATGAAAAGTAGTGATTACATGTTTACAGACCACAAAGAATGACATTTGTATCACTGCAGCAATGTGGGTTTTTGATAATTGCAGTATTTGAAAAGCTAATGATTGTTAAGTGGCAAAAGATACATGTAGTATCCTAGAGGCTTGAGTTTTAATTATATACCGGTAATAACGTTTAAGATATGAGTAGAGAAGTTGTGGTCTTGTGGTGAAGTCACATTACTGTAGATCAGAAGGTTTGGGGTTTGAACCCCAACCACAGGACCAACTTCCTTAGGCAAGACATTAATCTACATTTGCCACACTCCACCCACGCGATGTAAATGAGTACCTGGTAGTTTTATTCTTGAAATATCCTGTGTGTTGAAAACTGTTGATAACACAGTTGCTGGAGCTACATTACTAATGCTTTTTGGAAGTGCATAGAGATCATGCCATATAATGCGTGTGCTGTACAAGATATGTATATTTCTACTATATTTGAGAATTAATTTCTACCAGTCCTCTTCTAGTTCTAGAGGTGCACTTTTTCTACTAGATCTACATGTATCTTTGAGCTTCTAGGTTCAAGGACATGCGTGTAGCTTGCTCTTCTTAGGCTCTCTAAATGATGTTCCTTTGACATCCTCCTAATCCTAGTCTAAATCTTGCACAGTAGGAGGCAGGCCATTTTACCAGTGGACTGAACAGAATACAGTTAGTCATTGTAGGCAGTCTGATGAGTAGATGATGCTGACAGTGGAAGTATTTTGACTGATGGTTGGGGCCTCTTTCCTGCCAGACAGTTCCTCTTTTAAAGTTTCCTTAAAGGCTTGTTCAGATAAGACGCGGTAAGCTGCTGCAAAAAACAACAACACCATTTTTTTTGGGGGGGGGGATGTAAGTGAATGGCAACACAGTCCTTTAGTTTAACGTGTCCTTACTGAGCTCTCAACATGTCCACACAAAACATTTTTATCCCGAAACTATATAGAAACGTCGTATAAAGAATTATTGTATATATTCCAGGGTGTCCACACATAAGAAACGTTGTATAAAGAATCATCTTATAAATTCCAGGGCATCCAAATTCCAAGTAATCCCGAAACTCTAAAGCAAAACGTTTTATACATGTAGGTGCGCAGTCTAATACTGCGGTCATGAAATGGAAGCAGAAATGAGAGGTCAGGTCTCCTTTCGCGCGCAGTCACGTTAAGCCCCGCCCAGTTATACCGTTCTAGTTCGACCAGTTACCGTATACTAGTTACGTCCACACACAACACATTCTGTGATTCTTTATCAAGTTCTAGTTTGAAACGATGCCCAAACCCGCGTTTCGTTATACGACGTATCGTTAGTAAGCGTCCACACACACAATTTCAATGAATAACTATCCCGAAACGGTATAACTTAACCGTTATACAATGAGTTTGTTGTGTGTGGACACAGGGTCTGTGTTATAAGACACAGAAATGTGACATAAATTACACTTTACATGGACATCATTATTTTTAAAATGCCACGGTTTTGCCCCATTATATCTGAACGAGGCTTACATGTAACATCTACTCTTCAAATCTTATTTCATGCACTGACACTACAAATAGGCTGTCATACCATTATCCTACAGTGTACATGTATGTGTATGTGTGATCATTTATTTTAATTTATGTACATGTACCTGTAGGCTGTACATGCAGGCCTACATGTACATGAAATGGTAGTGCAATTCGTTGACTGTCAATTGTCAAAGACATGTACATGTAGGAATACTACAAATAAATACCTACATGTACAATACTGTATATGTTTTGTGATATGTTCATGTACCAGATGTAGGCCTGCTGTATAGACATGTACAAGCCAAGATTTGCACTGTAGTGTAGGCCCTCCTTCATGTACATGAATAGTTTCATCTCTGATCCCCCACTGAAGAAGTAGTCATACATCACACATATTACTACAGTGATGCCTACATACATAATGTACATGTACACATCCTGTACATGTTGTTGTCTTGTAGTACTGGCAGGTACATGTATATGGGCCTGTAGACATGGTGTATTTATTGTAAAATGAAGATTGTAGAACCAATTTCACTTCTAAAGATATAAGGCCTTGAGATACATGTATGCAATGCTCGATAGCACTGTAAACATCCTGTATGGCTCATACTAGATGCCTTCAGAATGTGCAAGAATGTAAACCCTCTCTTTTCTGTTTCAATTTTGTATTTTATTGTGAGTACCTTGTATTTCTCCCGTTGGTCGTTGTTCTTCTTCAATGCCCCCCAATGATTGAAAGCTATTAAGACATTTCAATAGGAATAACCACGCATTGTATGCATTGGGCATCAATAAGCACTAACTGTTACGTACGGTAGCCTCTTTGAATTAAATCTGAATTATTCCATTTACCCCTACTGAGAAGCAGCGCTTGGGCTTTCGGCTTGCTGTATTTAAAAAGCATACACAGATTTATACTGCACACAAAAGCCCTTGCATCATGCCTATGCCGCATCCTGCACAGTGGGGATGTGGAAATAGCCCCCGCTGCCTGCACCGACAGCCAGCCAGCCAGCCAGCCGAAGAGGGCACACATTATGCATGCAGCCTCATTTATTATGAATGCTGTAATGCGAGGCAATGTGTGATGGCCAGTTCTTCTTTCGGCTGGCTAGCTATGTTGTTTTGAGTCTGAATGTTCAAGGCAGTGCTGCTGGCCCTGTTTTAGTTCAAGGGTGCACAGTGAGTCGTGGTGCTGCCTTGGCTTGCTCTGCTATAAAATGCCATCTGAGAAAAGTCAAAACATCCCCTCATTGGGGTCAACAGTCTTTCCTCATCTCATGTACATGTATGGTACCGCTTGGGGTTATTCATTTCATGTTAGCAAAGTCTGAAAGAAAACCAACTTTGGTACATATGGAAAATGTTCCTTTTGACTTCTTTCTTGCCATTTAACTTTTAATGTCATTTGATCATAGATCTGTATTAATCCTGGTACATGAACATGTATACATGGACAAAATACATTACATGTGAGCTTTGTTCTCCTCTTTTCATACCTGCACATGTACCAAATAGCAATACATATTTACATTTCATTTAATTGAATTACATGACATACCGGTATGTGGTTTTGTCATATAGGGTAACATGTAAATGTTACAGTATGTGCTTCTTTGTGAATCTATTCTTCAGCAAATTTTCTATTATCTGTTTGCAGGGCTTTTATTCAATCTTGATTTATAACAGGATTAGGGATATATTTTGATGTATGATGCATGTACAATGTCTTTATGCTCTTGCTAATGGCAGGGTCAGTGGCCAGTGGCACGTTGAGAATGCTCTAGGTGGGGGGGGGCACATGGCAAAATTGATGTGACAAAGCAAACAAAATTGACATTTTAGGGGGCATAATTTTGTTTAACTTTATGTACAATTTAAACAATGTAGGTATGCCAGATGGAAAATTGCTTTGCCCCCCCCCCCCATCCCATCCCATGGCCACTTACATGTAAGTTAAGGCCAATGGATCTTTCATTTTTCCAGGGTAATTTTACAAGTCAGAACAAATTCACTTGACCTAATTACCCACATTGAGGCAATTAATCAAATGCAGACTCCAGTTTTGTAACCAGAATCCTTCTCCAACCAATGTTAGCTGGTCTGCAATCAATTGCCAATTCAGATTCTGATTGGTTAATGGTCAGCCTTTCGAAAACATGTGCAGGGAACTATGATCGTGAATGGCCAAGTCGTTGCTTTTCTTCACCTAAAAGACCATATTGCAACTGTTTAAAGCCCATTTCCAATTTCCATGTAATGTAGCTTGGTAGAAAATGATAATTAGAAAAATAATATTTCATGGGAATTTGCTACATAATGGTAAAAAGTTCAGTTCCTATCTCATAGCCCTGGAAAAAGGGGCATGGATTTCGAAGAGCACTTCTTTGCAGGCCTGATAAAAACCCGATTTAAATCGGTTTCCTGATTTTGTTTCTTCCCTATTTTATCCTGTTTTTCCCGATTCCCCCCTTATTTTCTCTATTCTTCCCTATTTTGCCCTATTTTTTCCCAATTTTCTTACTCGAAAGGGTGGAATGTTGTTAGATGCCATTTTCCCCCCGCGAATCGTCTTCTTTTTTTTTTACTCAAGGGGGGCGTGGTTGAGGGGAAGACAAAAAACCTATTTTTTTTTTAGTATAGTATTAATGACTGCTTTGAGAGAAATAGTTGTTTTTATACGCTCAAGGGAAGGTTAGAATTGTGCTATTGCCCGAGGCGTGCCGAGGGCAATACTAGCCCAATTGTAACTTTCCTGAGAGCGTATAAAAACAACTATTTCTCGAATATTAAAGCAGTCATTAATACTTTTATATGCCAAAAAAAAATAGACTAAAAAAAAAAAAAAAAAAAAAAAACTTTTTGTCGAAGATGGGATTCGATCTCTTGCGTACAAAAGATGATGTAAGTAAAATCAATGCCTTAGACCGCTCGGCTATCGCGCACTGTTACCATACTTGGCAGTTTTTTCTAATATATACATTAAAATGGATTGAAAACGGCTTCGCGTGTTGGATGCTTCGCAAAAGCTCCATTAAACGGGCCCTTCTTTTACTTTTGCAATGCATAATGGCACGAACTTAGATCAAGATCTATCGGCAGATGTTGTTTTTTTGTTTTTGGAAGTTTATTTTCGTCTTCATGTCAACAATGCAAGATAAAATTGTCGGTAAGATCGATTGAGATTCAATTGTATTGAAATTACCGACCAATTCTTCGCACACGTACGGTATCCTCGATCGCCCAGACCATTTTTTAACATGTAAACCTATGGGGTAACTATGGAGACTGAACTATTTTCCCGGTAACCATGGTTACTGGGATTTTAGAACTGTTTTAACCATGGTAACTGGGAATTTTACAGAAATAGTTAAAGTTTATGAATGCAATTTCGACCAATCAGATGGCTGGATTTCTTAAGTGAGGTATATAATGCTCACTATCACCCCTGTTCTTTGGGAGGGTGATTCATATTCTCATCCACCTGCATGGAAATATGTGACTCCCTTTAATTTACATACTTTTATACATACATGTACAGTACCAGTAAATATAGTAAAAATGCATTACATTGGAGTCAATTTTATGAACTTTACATATTTTGGGTGCAAAGGCATAAAAAAATATAGAGCTAATATCAACTATATTACCGGTAGCTCTATATTTTATGATGTCTTTGCACCCAAAATATGCAAAGTTCATAAAATTGACTCCAATGTAATGTATTTTGTAATATATCTACTGGTAAATGTATGCACATGTACATGTACACACACACAATTCTTTACACTCTAAAAGTTGAATGTTGGATGTGTGGGAAGTATCCATGGCATCTGGCTTGGTCTGTAAACTTTCTGGATGATAATAGAGTCAATTGCCCAAAGGCATACAGAAAGGATTCATATCCTTTCATACAATACAAACTGATATGAAATGCAGAGTGAGCTGACACTGTATTTAGGGATATTCATCTAACCAGATTCATCAATTTATTTTATGGAACGCTTGGGGTCTCTATTGACTCAATCTTATTATGTAAACAGGAACGCCTCATTGATTGTCAACAAAGGCCAGAGCTGAAACATGCCTGCATTTCATTTGGTCGGGTCACTGCTCAGTGGGGATCTGATAGAGCTGTCTACAAGGATCTCAGCAGAGTGTACACAAACGTCTTAACAAAGCCTTTCAGTGGCCTTTCAGTGGTGAAAGGCCTCATTGTGTGAAGAGTTTACAGTGAATAGTCCTGCTGTTAGTGAAAACCCAGTTGATTTTAATTCCACTTTTTTCCTCTTGAAATTTGTGAGTCTCAAGGATTAAGTTTGAATGAATTATAGACGTAAGAAAATATGTGTTTAGTATTATGCACATGCTGTTTCTTCAATGAGCTACATGTAGACATCTTTTGTTGTGAACATGTTCCTTACTTGTTTTACAATCGTTTTTTAAAACTGAATTTACACACAGATTGTGTGTTGATTATCCTTTTTTCCTTTAGTTTGAACTATCAAAGCAATTCCGTTAAAGGTCAGATCTTGCTTCTTTCTGTCAAAAGTAGAACAGAAGATATTTTAATTCAAATAACTAATATAGGATTGTCTTGAGAATGCGCATATGTTAGTTGGAGTTCAAGAGAAATGAGTTTATGGCAGTTTTTCACTATGGTAGGTCAAATAAACTTGGCAAGTTTCTCTAATGAAAGAAACTATGATGTCTTTATCAGAATCAGGCTTGATCAATAGAGCAAGTAACAGCTGTGTCTAAAGTGAAACATAAAAAAAAAATAGTTACAAAACAGAATTCAAAATACATTAAGCTTTTCTCTTCAAGTTCATCCAACCGGTTACCGGTATGTCCCCCACTTCCTGTCTAATTAAAAGGTATACTTTTCATTGTATTTTTTAAAAGATTGCCGATTGCTAATATACAGTTTTTGAGTGATGTGGCAAATAAGGTTGACATTGACTTGGTTGTTCCCCTCATCTAGTAATCTCGTTAATGTAAATATTTATGAGGCATGATGGCTCAGTGGTAGAGCAGTGGTTTCATAACCAGTCAATCTGCTAGTGCCCTTTGGTAAGGCATTAATCCTCATTACCAAGTCCCTCAGAGAAAACTCAAAGCCGTTGGTCCCCTGGTTACTTACTTACAAGCATACACATGTACAAGCATACACATGCTTTCTTAACAGTCAGGTCAATCAAACAAACACATAAACAATTTAGAACCATTAGAGTCTTGTTACCAAAGATTAGAATTGAATATTAAGTTATACATAATGTGTTAAGAGTTTGTTTTACAAGGTAGCATCATACATGTATGCTAATTATGCCTTGGTTATTTAATGGCCTTCTTAAATAAAAACATGCATGCATGTAGCCTATACCTATTTTACCTGACTTGCGTGTATATAGAAAGTAGTGTATGTTTGTAAATAAGCAACTAGTGGACTTACACATGTACCTTGAAGTATGCTTCTATTTAATTTATATTGACCTCTAAGAGCATGTACAATGTACATGTACTGTGCCTGAATTTGAAAAAAAATCACTTGAAAACGAAAGAAAACAAAACATTCATTGAAAGATATCTATAAGGACTAAAACATATATATTGAGAAGCATTATAAACATTATTGTCAAAGGACGCAAATTAACAATATAGGCATGTATGGAAATTTAGGCTTTTGTTATATTTAAACATTTCATTGTACTGGCTTTATGTATCATGACCTGCAGTATAGTCCTACATATACATGTATGTACTATAATAATAATCTTTTAAAGTCCACTCCAAATTTTATTAAACCGAAACGGAAATTCTTTTTGCCCAATTGATCGTGAGCCCGGCAGCCGCTGAGCAGCGTCAGATCGACGTTGCTCTATCCCTTATTGTTGAACGCCAAACAAGGTAGCAGCAACTCCCATCTTTTAACCTCTTTTGGTATGACGCGGCCGGGGTTCGAACCCACGACCTCCCGGTTGTGAGGCGGACGCTGTACTGACTGAGCCAACACTCCATGTACATTAGTGTGTTCACACAAAGTCCTGCATTTTGAATGTGACGTGAGTAGGTCTCCATATTTGTAGCCTCACACATCTACTGTGTACATAGAGATATACATGTAGGCAGATACAGCATTCTGGCAGGGAATCCCTTTTCATTACTCATCCAGGATGAATACCGGTAAGGCTAAAAATTAAAATTCCAGGAAATGAAAAGTGTTGTGGTGAAGATTTCACTCAATGTCCTTGCTTTGGACTGCACAAATGTAATTACACCTGCTTGGTGTACAAATGTATGTTTTTTTCCCCATACACTGTAGTACCCTAAATTCCCTCATATACATGTATGCATGTATTCATTGACATACATGTATTATTTACATGTATATTCTTGTCAGGTTTAAAGGGGAATTACTTCAGTTTTTGTTTGAAAAAAAGGGGGAGATTTCATTCCTTTCAATGTGTACACATTCAGGCTGCGATGTGTACACTGATGTTTCATGTATGGTACTTGTCCGTACAACAACTACACGTGTGCTATTTCACTCTTCACTCAAGTACACAGAGTGACTTGTGTATGAGAAAAGGAATATGAATATTAGTCTTTACCTTCATGTACAAAGTTTACAAACATACTTGAAGTTGAAGCAAGACGCACCAAACTTTCTTAAAATAATTTTAACAACTTAACATCTTGGTAGCGATGTGCTTCTTCCCCTACTTCGGCTCGAGGTCAACACTAGATAGGGGTACGCAAAAGTTGCAAGGGCAAACGCAAGCCAATGACAAGCGAGAGAAATTGTGTAGATCGCAAGTGCTGCAGCACGCGTATGTACCGTAAATAACGTTGTATAAACCGCCCTCGTGTATTAACCGCACCCCTCTTTTTCGCCCTTAAAAAAAAAAAAAAAAAATTGCCGAGATTTTTTTTTTGTGTGTGTAAGATCATTACGGTACTGTAAATTAAAAAACAGTAGGGACCTAGGATAGAACCTTGTGGTACACCATGAAATAGAAGAAAAATTGGAGGAATTATTATTATAAACTACATATTGAGATCTATCAGAAAGATTACTTTCAAACCAAGATGACAGACAAATTTGAGTGTTGTTCTAGTTTCTGAGTGGTGAGTCAACACACAGATTACCGAGCTGGGAGATATTGCCAGGCATAGCGCCAGGTGGAGCATAAATTGAAACTTTTTTTTTTTTTTTTTTTTTTTTTGGTGTACCGTGTATAAACCGCACCCCCGACTTTGAAATTTTTTCGGCAGCAAAAAAGTGTGGTTTATACACCGTTATATACGGTACATGTACTAGCTGTGTATACAACCTGTGCATGTTTCCCACGAGCAGTGTAGAGTGCATGCATGCATGGACCTACTCACACCATGATGCATGCCAGCTGCAGAGCTGGAGCTACATGTATATATAGCGCACACAGTCCAGCGCAACTACACATGTACATCATAACTTCGTACAGGGTCCCTGTATTTGATATGTAAGGGCAGCTCCCTTCTGAACATATAGCAGACTATAACGTCTCTTTATTTTGGAAACTTAAGTGAATATACACATCCTGAAAATGTGAGTTAAATTGTCTTCTACATAATGACGTAGCTAGGTTACAATGAAGTGTGATTGAAAGGGTGTGTTTCATTCTTTCTTTCATATAATTTTTTGTCATGATGATGCAAAACATGATCGTGTACATGTACATGTGTATCTGACCGTATGTCCGGACGTGTACACAACTACCAGAACACGCACTTATGCACAGCCTTAGTACACATACTTTATTCTGTAAACATTTGGGCTCTCAGACGCCCTCTCCCAATTTACATTTGTGTACATGTCTTTTTCTCATACGCTGTAGCACCCTAAATTCCCTCATGTATACGTGTATTCATTGACAAATTACATCCTGGTCCGGTATGGAGGGAAATTGTTAAGCTTTTTTTATGAAAAAAAAGGAGATTTTATTCCTTTCAATGTGTACACATATTTTATTCTGTAAACATTTGGGCTCTCGGACGCCCTCTCCCAATTTACATTAGAATTAGCGCTATTTCAATCTGGAAATTAATAATGTCTCATGACACTATAAGTAATGTGAACTTTTCCCCTAGAAGTCATCCCTCATCCACCCTTAAAGTCCCTTTCCAAAAACGTGACTTGAGGGCCTAATATATTTTACAATTTAAATGAACAAGGAAAAAATCTTGATCTACTTTATTTGTAGCATCTCATATGTCCCTGACTCTGACATTGAGCCAAATGTGTTATGTCCTTGCTTCACTCACAATACTTTGGGTCCATCCCACATTTAACATGATTTGCCATTGAAAGGATGTAATAATTAATAGCTATCCATAAAGAGAAAACTTAGCCATGTACTTGTATATTAGGCCGTTGTAAAGGCTTGTTCAGATTTGACGCTACAAGACTGCAGCGTTTTTAAAAATAATGACGTAAAATGTAATGTGCTTCACATTTCTGAATCTTATGACACAGAACTCTGTGAATAATTGCAAGTCCTTTCTTGCGCATATCCTGCCAATCATTTTACATGTCAAAAAGCATTAACAGTTTTTTTTTGGTGGTAGCTTGTACAGTGCCATGCCTGAACATGAATGAACGCTTCACATGAATTCAAGAATGCCAGGAAAGTAAAATGTTTGTGACCAGGTACTCTAATCAAACATAATTATTCGCCCTGATTTTTTGATTACTCAATAAACTCAACTCTTAGACAAATATATATTACTGCAAAACATTTGAACATCCTTTATTCGGTATACATGAACATGTAGTTTCAAGGTTAATGATAAGCTTTAGAAATCATTTGCAGACAGCTAGTTTCATATACATAACCCCAGTGTTTAAAATTAACAGGGGTAGCTCTTTTAGGATTTGCTATATATAGTTACAGCAACATTTGATAGTGCTCAGTGATTTGTTCTGACTTTATTGATTTCTTTTGTTTAACCAGTGCTCTTATCTAGTTATCTGGAGCTATTTTAAAGCTATTCAAAGCTAAACCTCTCACTGCTTGTGTTCATTATTTCATTAATTAACCCCTTCTCTTTTTCTTTCTGATTTGATCTACAGTGATCCTTGTTGAAGGGGCCAGTGTGAACCTGCCCCTGGGTAGCACTCACTGCCACCTGTACAGCAGCCAGGAGTGTGAGAAAGATGGCACCAAGTGTGGCAACACCACCGAAGAGTGCGACAACAAGGAAGCTGAGATACCATCCTGCTACGTCCTCTGGAAAAACGAGACTTCCTCAGGAGGTGGTGTAGATGTGAGTGAAAACCTGTACTGGGCTGGAGGTAGATTTGTGTTGTTGATGGTTGTACTTGTATGACACGTGCTCCTGCAACAATTGCTACGTGGTCAATATCCTTCACTAGGGCTTGAAACTAACAGGCCCCAAAAAGGCTCGTCATAAAATCACCAAATTCTTACCTCATATCCTAGACCAAACACTATGCCTAAAACTAACACTATTTCTTATCCTAACCTAGACCTGATATGCAACCCCAAGCCAACCATCTATATTTTATGAAGTAAAAAGCCTGGAGTAATTGTTGATGGAGTATATGCTGGAGCACTGTTCTTATTCCTATTCCTTTTCAGTTCTTTATCTATTCTCTCCCGTACCCTTACCAAAATCCCTTTCTCTTTCATACCCTCTCTTACTCTCCCTGGCATTTACCTCTTCTGTGGCTGCTCATCTGCTGTGCAGTCATCTTACAGCCTTTTCACACACAGCTAAAATTCTATAAACATGATTAGTATAAACGTGTTTGAAACGTGTTTAAACTAATCACGAGCCTTTCACACACAGAAATTTCGGTGCAATCGTTAATCGTTTCGTGATTAACTACTGCTTGTAAAATGCGCAGTAGTGCCATTGCGCATCGAAGGTCATGTCACATCAATCAAAGCGCACGCTCCATCCAGTTTAAACACGTCTGAAACACGTTTAAACACAAATAACCTTTCACACACAAAATGTCAAGCTCACTAGATACAAACTTTGTATCTGCAGCCTGCTTTTAGGGGCGTATGGATCGCGACTTCGTATCTATCCCAACATCGTATAAACGATGTTCACACTGGGAAATTTTGTCTATAAACATGTTTAAAACTGTTGAGTTAAACACGTTGATTCTAATCATCTCTGGAAACGATGAATTTTAGCTGTGTGTGAAAAGGCTGTTACTCATGTATCCTAAAAATGTTTCAAGGATACTTTCTCTCCTTTAGTCTCTAGATAGCTCAGCTCTTATCATCAATAACATTTATTTGTATTTTATAGGTATGCTACTTTATAGTACAATTAACAAATTAAAAATGATGTTTAACAGCATTCGCAAGCAAAGATTTAAGCAGTATTTGTGGCAGATATGAACAAAGTCAGCAAAACATCAAATTTTTTGCTTTTGCTGTGAAGTAGTAAGCATGATACAAACAGTAATCGCTGTGACGAATTTGTCATATTTTTGATATCTGATTGTGTGAAGCAATACTGGAGTTGGATTGTACATGTATGAATGGAACAATATGAACTGTAGTATTGCTTACCGGTATTCATGCTTATACATGTACATGCTGATACGAATTGTGGAGGAATGTTGTTCAGCTATTAAAGATCTTCATACATAACTGAAATTTCCAGGAACCAATCTTTATTTCTCTCTTCTGTAAGAAACTTGAGAAATCACTCAGGGCCATCTATTTTAAATTTAAATAATGTACATTTGAAGCAATATTGCGTGGTCTGCCATGGAAGAGAAACTATTTAAAGAGATACTCCATACAGTGTGCACTTAGAGGCTGTTAAGTCAGGATACACCCACAGCTTCTTCATTTAATCTTACTTCATGAATCACAGCCTCCTGGTTATAATCCATTGAGCTGCTTCACCTCTCTTGTGTTGTACATGTAGGCAGGATAGAGTCATCCGAGAGGTACCATTGTTTCTCCTTTTCGGGTCTCCGTGCGATAAGAGATGGTTGTCTTGATTTGGTACCTCATCATCTCTGTGAACTTGCTTTTCTTGAGGTTCATCTGTGGTTTATCTTTCCCCCTTACTGTGTTATTACTATGTATACAGCAAGTGTGGTAACACAACCCTATTTCTTTATTTTGCCTTCTCTTTGGATGAATGATTGAACAGTCCTTTCAATTCATTTGCAGCGATGTCTTCCTTACGCCACCCCCAACTTATTGGTGTCACATCAATTAATTCTTAGCTTTTTATACCACACAAACATTTGCATTCTAAAGTTCACATGTTCAGTTCTTCACATACATAGTCCAGCTTTGTATAGGTTTTCATGGTGAATGAAAGCCTTTGACTTGTGAAGAATAGCAGAAAATTGTTCATAATTATATTGTTTCACTTTTCATTTTTTCACTGTATTTCCCCCAAACTCATTGGCATGAAAGAGACACATCTACATGTAACTCACATGTTGTGCATCATAGCACATATGAAGATAGAATTCCAGTTGTATACATGTACATTAGTTGTCGCTGTATCAGATGAGCTTGATACAGGTTTTTAGACCTGTGAACAGCAACTTCTGTTTGTTAACGTTTATCTCTCAGTCTTTCTGTATCTCTGCCATGTTATTTTCTTTTCTAACCTTTCTTTCCCTTCAACTGTACTTTTCTCTCTTCTTTTCCCTAATTGTCCACATTAAAAATGTTATTGTCATTTGTTAGGGCTGCTGTTAAATCAAACTATTGTGTTCAGATTTCATTCATTAACATAATATGGTTCATACCTTAAAACAAAATTTGCAGCTACTTTTCAAAAGTCTAAGGCGCAACGTATCCTCACTTTGTGTCTGTTTTTCCCTGCTTCTCCACTATACCATTCTCATCTCTGTTCCTATTTATCTTACCTCTGCAGGTGATGATGCGAGGCTGCTGGCAGAATCAGGGTGACTGTCTTGACATGGACTACTGTATGAGCTCTAGTCCTGCTGACCAAAACCTCTTCTTCTGCTGCTGTGTGGGGAACCTGTGCAACATGAACTTTTCTTTCCTCCCGACCCCAGAACCTACCCCCACTGTTACACAAACAACAGTCACAGGTCAGTATTGTACTTCATTGCTAACCCATAACAGAATTTGTATTCCTTGTGTTGCTGCATGGTGCAAATCATCAATTTGAAGGGAAAATTTGGATTTTCACACAATATGACAGTGCTTAGAGAATATGAACATTTCTGCTATATACGCTCATGCATGCTATGTGATTGTAGCTCTTTTGATTACAAAAATACAATATACCACATGACATACCTTGTAAGTCATTTCTGATTACACCATAAATATAGATCCTGATAAATAATTACCATATAATTAACATCAATAAGCCAGAAGGCTGTTTATGTGCCTATTTTAATGTTGAATGATATGGGATTGTATTGACAGGATCCAATATAGACGAGAAGAACAAGAAGAACGAGATGCTGACCAAAACCATCCTGTATTCCATCGTGCCGATCGTTGCCATCACTCTGGTGATCATCATGCTTTACTGGATGTGTAGACGACACCGCTACCATTCCCTGATTGCTATCCCAACCACGGAGCCAACTCCATCACCCATGAACAGCCTACCTCCCATCCAGCTCCTGGAGATCAAAGCCAGGGGCCGCTTCGGTGCTGTCTGGAAGGCCTCCTGTCTCAACGACATCGTGGCTGTCAAGGTGTTCCCTTTACAGGATCGCAACTCCTGGGCCAACGAACGTGAGATCTACAGCCTCCCTCACATGCACCATGAGAACCTCCTCCATTTCATCGCGACGGAGAAACATGGAGAGGGATTGGAGATGGAGTACTGGCTCATCTCAGAGTTCCACCATCATGGATCTCTGTGTGACTACCTCAAAGCCAATGTTATCAGCTGGAAGGAGCTGTGTGGTATCGCTTTCTCCATGGCCAAGGGCTTGGCTTACCTGCACGAGGATATCCCACCTACCACCGCTATACCATTTGTCAAGCATTCAGTAGCTCACAGGGACTTCAAGAGTAAGAATGTGCTGATAAAGAACAACACCACAGCTTGCATTGCAGACTTTGGCTTGGCCTGTGTGTTTGAGGCTGGTAAGAATCCAGGAGACACTCATGGACAGGTGAGAAATAAGTACAACTAAAAAAAAACTCTTCTCAAGTAATGGACATCCAATCTTTGTATAAATTGCAACAAGATACTGTTATGTACTGTACTTGGCAGAAGAGCACAAATACAAAAAAAAAAAAATTGGGGGGTAAAATTTCAATTTCTTGATATATGTATTATTTAAGATGTAATGAAACATGAAGTCACAACATATCAGGATAGTAATCGAGATGTATGGACTAAAATTAGTTTTCTAGATGTAGTCAGATGTTGAAAACGAGCAATTTACATTTTAATGAGGCATGTTATATGTGTGAGGGAAGTATTTTAGCTGTAACAATCACAACTTGACACGATGATAACAAATGTCATTGAACATGAGCTCCAACAATTCTGCTCATTTTTCATCTTGCATAAACTTGCTACTGATCTGTTACAAAAATACATGTGTAGATAGTGTCTCATCTACGGTGTGTTTTGTTGTTGCTCTGAACAGGTTGGAACGAGACGCTACATGGCTCCAGAGGTGCTAGAGGGAGCCATTCAGTTCAAACGAGATGCTTTTCTGCGTATCGACATGTATGCCTTTGGCTTGGTACTGTGGGAGCTTGTAACAAGATGCACAGTACAAGATGGTAAGCCACTTCCTCTTAGAGAACAAGAGAGAGAGAGAAAAAAAAGGGGGGGGGGAGGAGCTAATTGTCTCGATTTTATCACAGGTTGAATTAGTTCCCTTATTTTCATAAATGTTTCAACATTATATAAAATATAAAATCAGGAAGCTTTGAAAAATAATTTTGTTTTGATTGTTCTAGGTTTTCAGCTTTATCAGTGAAGGATATGACTGGAAATATTATATGCAGAAAGGCCAATGTGTGGTGGATGAATTAGATTTTGTTTCACAAGCACCGCAAGTCTGTTCACAAAATTCAAGGCTTTTATGGCAATTAAGTCATGATTGATACTGCAATAATATTGCATGTGTTACAATAGAAATAATATCATTTACATGTATAAGGACCACATATTATTGTGCACTTCTAGAAATGAGTAATGCACCACCCGAATTAGTAGTCAAAGTTTGTAATAGCTATAACATGAAAAAAAACGTACATTAGGTTACATGAAGTCAGTGGAATAGATATGCAAATGATGTACAAAGCAAGGATCAAAGAGATTAGCCATAAGCATTTTGAATTGGTGAGCCTGCTGTTCAGTTTTGAATGTTAAAGTATATTGGGAGTTAAAAGAGAGAATCCTAAATTCTTATTGATATTTTGAAGAAAGAAATGTTTTAGAGGAGGCATTGATGAATTAAATGTTTGAATTATTTGTGATGTCTTTCAGGGCCTGTTCCAGAGTATAGATTGCCCTTTGAGGAAGAGCTTGGGCAAGGCACATCACTAGAGGACATGCAGGAATGGGTAGTGGTCAAGAGGAAACGACCTGTCATCAGTGACCATTGGCTCAAGCACAGGGTATGCTATGACCTACCCTTATTGCCCCTTTTCACTTTTGATCATCTTTTAATTGTATCGTACCTTTTTATCTTTCTCTTCTCTTTGTTTGCATCCAACCTGAAGATAAATCTCTCTGTCTCTGCAACTTTTCCCTTTCATTGATGAGACTTATTCAGAAATACAGAAAACCTGCCTTTGTGGCCACCTTACTGTAAAAGCCACCTGTCTTTAGTAATGACACATATTTCTTTCTGTAGAAAGAAGACATATGTGCCATAGAACATGTTTAGAAAGGCCATCTGTCTAGAGTGAAAACCTTAGTCCATTTCCTTCATGTGGCTTTGACAGACTGGTTTCAAGAATGCACCTTGTAAATATATTTGTAAAACCTTAATCTAACTGTCATATACATTAAAAAGAACCAACTGTTGACATCTCCACCCTTCCTTTCATTTTTTGTAGGGTCTTGAGTTACTATGTGAGACGATTGAGGAGTGTTGGGACCAGGATGCTGAAGCTCGTCTCTCAGCTGGCTGTGTAGAGGAGCGGATAGCACAGTTCAGTCACAGCCACACGAATGGCCACATGAATGGCCACCATCCGGTATCGCCAACGCCTCTCATCATGCAGACCATGCACAATAGCACAAGCTTTGAGAACACTGGTAACACGGAGAGCACAGACATTGCTTTATACAGGAATTCCCCGTCTCCGCCTCCCAAGGAATCCAACTTATAGGGGTTGCAGGCATGTGGACGCAGACGCTGCCGTTGTGTGTGAGTGTTAGAAGACACTGGATATGTAACCCGCAGGGTGATCATGCAGCGGGAGTGTTGTGTTGCCATGTGAGAACAATCTAGGACAACTCAAAGCTGAATGCCAACTGGGATACAGCGGTTGAAGCTGTAACTTGAAGACGCCAAGAAATATGAAGGAGACAAGGAGATGGTGAGAAACTTGGAGGAGAGATGGCCTACTGCACCTGGAAAGCTCTCATAGTTTCCCGCCAGTCAAAGATCCCAGCCCATGGTCAAGAAGTGATTTCTGAAATGTGTTGACAGTGTGTGAGCGATGTCATCAGGTGAAAGTGCATTCAACTCTTTGATAAAATTGTGGAGCAACCCTGCGCTTTGCTCCTACCTGTGAATGGGCTGTCCTTTTGAAAATCCTTGGAGGTAACGAAAAAGAGTTCTGCGCCAAGGAGATATTTTTGATGACAACTGGAGAAAAGAAGAACAATGACGTAACTCATCACCTTTCTAGAATGAACTGAGAGTGATTTATATTATGTGGATGGTTATTGATGCTTTCCAAATGTTTGTAAATAGTGCACCCTCTGAGAGGACATACATGGTGAGGACTTTGCAGACGGATAGGCAGTCTGTGAAATACTGTGCTTTGACATCAGTGTGACTCAAACCCTGAAGGAAGGACTCTGCCAAGTCACACTGCATACATGGTGTATTCTAAAAGCGAGCTTTTTACGTTTGTTGCCGAACTGCTACGTCAATGTCTTTGCTGCATGAGATTATATGTTCTGTGTATTTTTTAACCACCCTTTTAATTGTACATAGATCTTTTCTGCTGTTAAGAAAAGCAATGGTTAGACTTATTTTTTGTGTGTAGACATTGCAGTTAATAGTTTGTGTGATTAAGATAAAACATACAGTAAAATAATTTGTGTTCCTCAGGATTCAACTTTTCCGCCAGCTTTGAGGTATATGTGAGTTAATAAGGATACAACATCTAGATTGAGGTAAAACCAGGATAGGAGGTTGAATGGGTTATAAAATGCTGCATCGGAAAGAGATTATAAGGTGTGTAGATGAATGGAGGAGCCTCCTATATGACAAGATTTGTAGATGATACCTTATGCTGCCAAAGTAGAGATATTAGATAGAGAAAGCTGTGTAGGAAAAGGGAAATAAGTATGTCTGACCCTTGACCCTTGTGACAGAGAGTAAGTAATGGGGCGGTGGTTTCAATAACATTTAATTAAAATGTTTTGAGTTTGTACGCACAAGATGACATTGTCTATCAAAGTTTTGGAAAGAGTCTTTGTAAACTGGCTTGATTATTTACAGGTTACAGAATGCCAAGAGAAACTTGGCATGAGCTGGATATGGTGTTTAAGTGACAAAGTTGATGGTGTTATCCCTGTGCATGCACCGAATGAAGATGTTATTGTGCTGAGGGTATACCACAGAAGAGGTTTAGCGGTTTTATCATGCACAGACTAACTCTAGAAGGGACCAGAATAATGCAAACAGTAAATAGACTTTAAATAAGTTATTGCCACGGTTGAGTCTCACCCGTCACTTTAGAAAGACTTTACAATGCCATTTGTGTTTACTTATCCATATATTTGATATGCTGCCACGTAACTTTACCAAACTGTTTGCTGGAGTTAAAATGTGTTATTTAGTAAAGATATGTAGCGAATTTAGCGATCGTCTTTCAACTGACAAGAAGTGATGGATTTCATGTGAAGGGTGACTGAATCTACTGTCCACTATCCAGGCATTTCACACATTGCCTAAGCCATGACACCCACGGGTTCCAATGACAAAGCATGGCATTAGACATGATTCCTTTACCTCCTAAATGATGTAGTCTGTGTTACTGGGTATATAGGAAAAACAAATGCTATGGAAGGGGCAATTGTTACTTTTGGAAGGGGGGGGGGGTGGGCTGATAGAACTTGCTTTAGTGGGGATGTACATGTATGAGTAGTGTCTGCTAACAATGCAATAAGACTGCAGGATCTAAATCTTAACATGTTTAATTCAATCAAGATGTCCCTCTTCAACTGCAGGATTTACACAGCTGCTATTTGATCATTTTGTTTGTGTGTGTGATTGTGAGTTGTAGCCAGACAAAATGACACAAACCAACACATCTGTCATGTGTTGGCAGCAATAGATGCTCAACTTTATTTATGCATGTATCGTACACACCTTGTTTATATCCTGTTTCATGTTCTCTCTACATGTAGCATGTATGTTCTGTATATGTGTCACACAGTGTCAACTCTAGTCACTGAAACTGCCGTCTTAGAGTTATATATATTAATTAGTTCATCTAGCTGATTAGATATTTGTACATTTGTTTTTATCATCATATATCAGCATCGCATTCAAATCTTGCTGATTTTCATCTTATTTATGCGGTAGATGTTTCTCCGCTGTAGTTGCTTCTCAGGAAGATGCTAATATTGTCTGCTGAGAGTCAGAAGGATGTTAGCTCCTATCTTTATAATTAGGAGATAACACCCTTCTGGCTCTCAACACCCGATATTGTGTAGTTAGTCTATGACGCTGTAGCTCTTAACCTACCTTGGCAGTATTATGACCAAAGCATAGACTTATAAACTTTGTGTGATTGGGAGGAAAATCTAAATGGTAAATACTTCAGCTTTGTTCACACGTGAGGCAGTAAACCTCCTAAAACATAGCTTCAAAATAAAAACATTTTAGTGTAAATAAAATAAACTGGGCATAACAAATGCTCATAAGCGTACTCATATCCAAAGAACAATCGTGGAGTTATGAACATACCATCCCATTTGGAGTAAAATCAGTTATCTTTCATCAGTTAGAAGAAGGGAATATAGATTATATAAAGAAACCTCTTAATGAAGACCTGTTCTGCAACCCCCCCCCCCTCTCTCTCTCTCTCTCTCTCTGTCCCCTTCTCTCTCTGTCTCTGTCTACCCTTCATCTGCCTTACCTCCCAAGTGTTTTTGTTGAAGCCATTACTAGAATTAACATCAGAAAGTTTGGAAAAGCTATTTGTAACTTACTTTTCATTCATTATTTTCTCTTCATCTGCTGTTGTACCTAGACCAGTTTATCACTTGAATTGCTCAATTTACAAGAAAACAAATAATAGGCTGAATATTTGCAAATTTAGACCAGCATGTTACCATGTCATTTTAACGTTCATTACTTTCGCCATTTAACTTTCAGTTTAAAAGCTCAAAGACTAGGAAATCGCACATAGATGTCATTATTATGAAAGAGAGGAATATGAAAATCCAATTTTTTGTTGAATTTCTTTTTTATCCATGTATTATTGGATGTAGCGATCTGTGAATATTCTATACAATTACAATTGCATCTAATAATGCTGTGATGTCTTAAAAGTTTATACCATAGTGCTGGCTGTGTACACCGTACATGTACATCCGGTCTGTATAGTGACAATACCCAATTTGTATCATTTTTTATTAAATATCATGCAATATTGTCTATGATTGGCAGTGTTACAGGTTAAAATGTGTGTCTGGATCATGAAGATAAAGATGAATCGCATATTCCCATGGGCATTCATTTTGTATCATGTTAACTTGGAAATTTTGTCAGAGGCAGTTATTTCAAGTTCAAGAAGAAAGGATGAAAATAAGATGTCCTGATCAGTCAGTCAACTTTAGCTCAGGAGACCAACTCTATGAAGACTTTTTAAATATCATGGGACCATCACTTCAAAATTTCCCACGATCTGTCTTCTTTTTCCTACCTCACATTGACATGTCAATAACTTACATTAGTGTCAATAAGTAAAAGAAAAGACCAACGACTTGATGCCAGCAGCAGTCCTACGCACACTTTTCAAATTAAGTTATGCTGCACATTGCACACGCATTGTTTCCATTGTTGACCACACCTTGCTTTTTCAAAGTGCCAAGCATGGCGTGAAAATGAAGCGGAAAATGTAAACTTCTGTTGGGGAAAGAAATGATGCAGTAAGGAAGTACATGTATGTGGTGCAGGTCAATAAAATGACACGGACAAAAGTAATGCGCAACTGCATTCATCTCGGCAGCAGGTGCATATTTATTCTAACACTCTTCAATATGGCTGCCTAACGTACTGTTTTGGATAGGGAGGTTATTAACCTCAAGGTAAGCTTGTATTTAATGGAAATCAACCAGTCCGTCAAAGTGCAAGTACATGCATTTTTTTCTTCAAACAAAGAACATATAGGGATGCTCAAGTTTAATAATTGTAATCACTTTTCCAATCTTCAATAGCATTTCATACTCACATCTTTTCGGAGCCTCTTTAGTCATTTACCATGAGCTAGAATGGCATGGACCCATACAATTCTACTGCATAGGGTTAATGCCCTTCTGACATTAAAACTACACCATGTTTAATATGTATTCACTTCCAATGGAGCATGTTCCTGGAAGTTAATGTTTAGCAGAGACATGTGCCAATTTATCACTTGAACCGACATGTATTAGGAGGTAACTTAAGGGTAGATTGTACAGGGTAGCATGTTCTTCATCTTTTGTATAGGTTTAATATTTACGGTAAGGTCTCTTAGGTAAACTTGCAGGTGCAAGTAAACTGTTTTTGAGAAGCCAAATCAATTTTATTGTTGATATAATTGATAAAGCCCGCAAAGGGGAAGACTATGGGCGCATGATGGTGTACATGTGTAAAATATCCCTATACATTTTTTGTTATTGTATGGGGGGTGGGGGGGGGGGGGGGTGGATGACATTTGTGGAGTACAGGAGTTTATTATAAGTTTATTTTCTTCACCAAATTTGAAAATACTTGAGACTTGGAAGGTAGTTTATTTATGATATGAATTTGCAAGCCTGCAGTGTAATATATCATGGCACAATTCCATTTAATCTGTGTATTTATTATTCCTGATATTTATTGACATGATATGAATATGTATGTGAGAGACATCAACTTGCCCAATACCAGCAAAGTAAAAGAAGATTTTACTGCCCCTCTTGACTTTACATGATGTCTGTTTTATTTAAATTATCTTAAATATTCAAAGCCAATCAGAGGTCACTGCTATTATAGATTGTATGTTTAGAAAAGACCCCTATTGATCACGCTGTATATGTCATCTGTTTTGTGTGTGTAAATATGTATGTTTATGCAACGTATATCATCTTAGCTTGTAAGAGTATGTACAAAGGATGTACAGACACTCACAAGACGAAAATCAAATAATGAAGCATCAAATACTACCTCAAGATAGAATGCACTTTTTTGGCAGGCAGGTTACACCATAGGAACATGCTATACTGCTAATTATACATGTAATAGGTGATAATCGTGACTGAATGAATTACAGTATAGTGCATGCTTTATATTCCTCATGTGATCACAGCCTATGTGCATAGACACCAAGCTTTAATGTCTAGCACGATATGTATGCTTCAATACCTTGTTTGAATCTCCTCTTAGCAATTTTGTTCTAATTATGTTTGTTTTTTCATCACTTAATTATAAATGTAATGTTTTTGTCTTCGGGGGAAAAGAAACATGAAAACATTAATCAAATCATGCAGCTCTTTGTGAATTGCACTTTACAGTTGCAAAATAACATGTATTATTTCAATTTCATGAACATACCTGTTGCCCCTGGTTAAATGATACATTTGAGGGTTCTAGGAAAACATCAAATCCTTGATTCTCTGCAGAGGAAACTGTGGTTAATTCGTGGTATTTTGTGAATAACCGCTTCCAAAGACTGAGAGTAAAATGTAATCCATTATTAGAACTGTGCAGTATCCATTTCATCAAAATTAAAAGATCTTTATGCCAGGCAGCCGTTTCCCAGAATATATCATCTTTCTCTGGATAACTTGTTTGATTTGGGCTGACTTCAACATTGAATTGGTGTACCGGTACTTGGGGAAAAGTTTGTCCTTCAATCATGTTTGCACTCATATTTCATTCAGTCATGTTGACGATTGTGATTCTTAATTGTATTAATTACATTTTGATAATTAAAAACAAGCTATGGGAGCTTTCAGGAGAAAATCATGATTGAAATAGAATTTCATGTTTGATTTACCATGTATGTGTTAGGACCCAGAGGTACATGTACATGCACATACTACAGAGGCTTGTGACCAAATGTTAACGTATTGCACAACTATATGCCCAATTTCATGAGCACCTTACATTGTAATTGTTTTTATAAGTCATTGATCTGTTTCGACCCTCTTTCTGAACCGGCTTTCAGGCTGCTCTTACGCAACGTTTAAGGGCTGCCAAGTTAGTGAATAGTCAATAGTGTGTGTAGCAATTGCTCCCTTTGTTGTATTCTGTAGATTGTACACGCACACGCGACCTTCCTACGCCAGTCATTGCATTGTCTTTGTTATTGTTGATGTTTAATGTTAATAGAAATCAAAGCTGTTGCGACAATAAGACTTGTCAAGACTACCTCAGGAGAAACAAAAAAAATTGAAAATATTGAGAGCAGTTTATGTCTGCTTAAACACGCTTTATTGACTACATGTGTGTAATGCCTGTCTGTAGAAATTGATAATTTGTTGTAACAAAAGAAGGGGTATTTGTATAGATTGATAACCATAATGCACTTTTGATTAACCATATGATTCTCCATCAAAAGCTTAGGACCTGTTAGTGCTCCTTCATGTTTTGTGGAGATATTTTTAAAACACAGCTCTCACGCAAGACAAAGTTGAATTGTATATTTAGACTTAGTATTTTGATTTCTTTTTTAAAGATTATGTATGTGTCTATGTGATTGATTTGTACCTCAAGAATTTTACTTCCTATCGTTATGATTGGACTAGTTTAGTTTGTATCGTAGATGAGTATAGGATGCCATATGTTGTAGAATCTGTGAGGATTAAAGGAAGTATCATGTCATGTCATTTAATTCATTAAACAAGTGTTACATTACAAGAAACAATGCTTCCAGGCTCCGGATTATGTCAGCTGGCACTTTGTCTGTCTGTATCCCCTAGGGAATTGAATCCCCTCCATCTTTTTTCATACTCCACAAAACACACTCTCCACACTCTCTCTCTCTCTCTATTTCCCTCTTTCTCTCTCTCTCCCCCTTCTCTCTCTCTCTCTTTACCTCTACCCCCCCCCCTCTCTCTCTTTCTCTCTCTCTCTCTCTCTCTCCCTCTTTACCTCTCCCCCTCTCTCTCTCTTCCTCTCTCTCTCTCTCTTGCTCTTGCCTACACGCTTCTCATGTTTTGTTCACATCATAACAAATATCAATAATCTTACAACCATTTAAATGGTTCTTTTGTTCAATTGATCATGGCTGTTCCCATGGAGTGAGTAAACATACATAATATTAATTGATTCACATTTTATTCATCTATCCTCCACAATGGTTGAGTTTAATGACCACAAAGTTTGCCCGAAGTCAAATGTGAGGTTTTCAAACTACACACTTTAGAATAACCAGTTACAGTTTTACGAGGCACTTGAGAGAAGAAGCAATTCCTTATAAATGAATCTAATTTTGTAATCAGTCCCTGACAGTAAAATTCAGCTTCTCTATCAGAAATTGAAAATCGCAAGCATAAGTACAGTACAAAGGTCTGATGAAATTGCTTTGTTGAAAATAGCACCTTTTTCAAAACATGTATTTTATTCTCTTTTTCTCCAATGCACTACTTGAATGCAATGAAAACTTGAAGAGCAGTTGTCACCAACCATTAATTCACTGGTTTAACATATTAAGCGAGCCTGCTTGGATATTGTACACGTAAGAAACACAGTTCTTTGTCCACACGTAGTATACTTTCTTCAGAAAACTCATGATTTACATGACAAAAGGCCTACAAGATTCTGGGTTTAATTCTGCTTTATTCCCGGCAAACAATGAAATGTCCTCTTGATAATACAAGCTGCTGTGGCTCAGGAGCTTATTTGAGAGGAATAAAAGCAAGTTGGAAAGAAGAAGAAAAAAAAAGATAAAGGGCAACAAACTATTGTGACGTGATGTGATTGTGAAGGGATGGTTGGGGGGGGGGGTGTAGAGTTATGAGTGTGGTGTGTTTTGAATGAGCTCATTATGTGACCTCGCAATGCTTCAATTCCTTTCAGGTTCTTGACCTGACATCACAAAGGAGAAAGTTTGGAGTTTTCCTGGTAATGAGTGTCTGGGTAAGCTGGTACGTAAAGTGAGAGAGCTAGCTCTGTGTGCCTAACCCAAATCAAACTGCACGATTATGAAATTCCAGTTGAAATATAAACCCTTTTCCCCATCTTTTTTTCTTTTTCTTCGTTTTGAGGTGCAGAGCGTGGGGTATTTTTGGAGCGCAGGTATGTGGGAGAAAGGATAAACAAATGCCATGAACGGGGTTTCCTTGAATTACTTATGTAAACATTCTTTGTAGTATAAGAATACTCCATTTAAACCAAAGCACATCTAGGTTACACATTGGGCAAGATAATATTGTATTCCTTGACGATTACTCATTGTCAATTTCAATTTTGTCATGAACACTTTGCAAATGCAGGTACAATGTAAAACACTTCATTTTTTGAAGAATTAAAGTCAAAAATTAAATTAGTACAACCCTTGCTAAATAAAACCCTTTTCATCTTCAGGTCTAATTTATTGATGGGACTATTAATACACTAGGTACATGAATCTTATTTTGGGCTATGCTATGCAGAAATCAATTTGATGTAATTATGAATGTATTATGTTTAACCAATGACAACCAAACATTGTTTTCGTATCTGTTTCCTTTTTTCCTTTATTTGAAATGATATGTAGACAGTAAGGCCATTCATGTCTCCATGTTTTTTTACATTAAAAAAACAAGAAACATAAATATTTTGTCACTAAGAAGCAGACACAAACATTTGCTTGAAACTTTCAAATTGAAACTTTCCAAGCTTTTTTTCTTCTTTAGAGAATAGATTTGAGGGTGGTTTAACAGCGTATTTGGATATTCAGAGTGAAACGTATTCATGCAAGGCAACAAGGTCAACATTTCAGTCTAGTTACAAACAGGCATTGAATATGGTTTCTTTGAAACCTGAAATTTCTGACAGTGAAAAAAAGTGCTATTGATTTATTCCCTCAACGTCTACCCACTTCTCTTCATTTCACTTTCCTTTCTTTATATATCTACATGTACTTTGTGCTTGTATCCTCTATTCTTTTTTACCAGTTTGAAAGAGATGTTAGGCAGATTAAGCATATAAGAAAAGAAAATCCCCCCCGAAAATCCCAAAGGGAGACATGGAATAAGCATTACCGGTACTGATTCCATACATCCTTTGACCAGTTGCATTGATGAAAGCATGAAATTCTTGATAACTCTATACCGATGCAAACACTTGCATAAGGTAGGTCTTACATAACATCAACAAATATCCATAACATAATAAGCTTGGACGATTTTACAAAACATCAAGAAATAAATGGCCTACAATATGATTTGCTGTAAATTAAAGGGGAAGTCCACCCTGATATTACATTGGGTTTAATAGAAGCAGAAAAATAAGAAAAACAATTCAGTGAAAGTTTGAGAAAAATCAAACAAATAAGAAAGTTATGAATGTTTCAAAATCATGAAAATCTTTAAATTGGCAACTGATGCAGTCAGATATTGTGATGTCATCCTCTTACAGTTCACCACTGATCTGAATGACCCAAACGCTCCATTTATCTGAATGTTAATTGAATAGTAGACCCAGCTATCTTATATGGAAGTGCATGAAAGAACATGTTATCCTTGATATAGTATGATAGAGATATAAAGGCATGAAGAAAATAAATCTTTTGATCAAAATGGAATTTAATGAAATTTCTTACATTCAACAAAGGAGACCACGTTGCCAATTTGACTCACAGATTTAAAGTATTTCATGAAAAATTATGGATTTTAAAGATCCATAACTTTCTTATTTATTGTCCGATTTTGTTCAAACCTTCAGTGATCTGTTATTCAAATTTTTCAATTAGTATTAAAACAAACTTATTATCAGGGTGGACTTCCCCTTTAAAGTGACTCGGTAACATTGCCTCAGATTCTGAAACAAAATCCTGGATTGAGTTCATGCTGCAATCATAATTATTAAACTTTAGCAGGAATCCCATGACTTTTGCAAGCCGATCGCCTGTCTGATTATCAAGATATTTATGATTGGAAATCAAAATTTCATTTTTCGTTTTCCAAACGGTATGGCAAAACCAGTCGCTCAAAGATTTTTACTTTCTTGAGGCATTCCATGATCATTTTGAAGCGCAATTTTTTTAGGGCTTCATTTCACAGACACTAATAACACGTAGGGCCATGCATCTCAGATTTAACATTGTTAAACGATGACTTTAAAGATCTTGTCTTTCTCAACAACCATCATTCTTCATAGGTTGTCCAAGGTCTTTACTTAATGCTTTGCTTATGTTCATAAGCATTCACACATGTATCATTTTAGTACATCCACTCTCCATTTAATGTCATGCAAACTAGATCATCTATCATGAACTGTAAAGAGAAGAACAAAATAAACTCAGCACATATTCTTGTAACAAAAATATCAATTTTATTGAGGAATTCTTGTATAGGAATGCTTCTGATACAAATATAAGAAATTCTTGTACAATTAAACAAAAGCAGGAAAGATAAAGCAAGATCTTAAAGACTTATGAAAAATCAACTTTCAATAATTGCATTAGCCTTGATCAAAATGTGTGAATAATGCCACAAATGTATTACATAATCGAACATGACTTCTATTTGAGTAGAATTTGACTTGGTCTTACACAAAGTTACCTATGCTTGCTACACACAGAAATTAATGGGTATACAGGACTACATGCTTTCATTCATAGCAGTCAGGTAAAAGAAAAGAAAAGAAGAAAAAAAAACATATAAACAAACCATACACACATATGTGGCATGAAAGTTTGAGCCATTTCTCCCCATATTTTAAATATGAGGTCATTAGAGGAGCAATCATTTTCAGGGGATATTTCTTTAAATTTTTTGATATGCTTCCAAACTGACATATATGAATTAGAAAGTTCTCATAACTATTTGTTCACCTGTACCAGAACTCAACCTTCCCTTTAACTGAATTTTTTGTCATGAAAAATGCTGAAGCAATGGTTATACACCTAGTATATACTGAAGCTTTTCATTATGCTCTCTTGGCAATATTTATAATATTCAAGGTTTACAACCCCCAAAAAGACATCAATCAAAAACATTTCTTAATATTTCCCTTTTTTTTTCTTCTTCTTCAAACTAGTGAAAAATGATTGAAAATTCATAACTAGACTAGAAGATACTCTACTAACATAGCCTTTACTTTTCATTAAAAGTTATTTGATACTTTTAGAGATTTTGCTATTTTTTATTCTCTTTAAATCATCCTAGCAAAAAGAAAGAGGTGATTTATTTCTGTGTCTTTTTCACTATCTCCTTGAAAAATGTTTGTGATACTACTGTATTCAAAGAAAGTAACCTCAGTGAAGTATACTCAAATATAGAAAAATAAATAAACATAATTTGAATATCAAACTCACATTCCGTCCTTTCCAAAATAAATTTCATTCAATTCAAAAGTATTTCATTCCCCAGGACACTGGGTTTAAATCAATGAATAGTACATTCATGACAGCACAGGTAACAGTTTACTTGTACCTTCTTCACCTTGGCAAATTCATAAATAAACACCATGGAGCAAGACATAGCCCAGTCTTACATCGTAATGCCACAAGTTTTAGGGTGCTACCTCCACACCACTTTTTTAAATGAGAACTGCGACAATAACATAGAACTAGACCCTGTTTCATAAAACTTGATATCAATAACAAGTTACAAGCTACTGTTATAAGCTACTGAAATCATGGTATCTGATTGGCTGAGAGCAAATTTGTCATAGAAATTTAGCAGTTGTTATAGATGTTATAAGTATTATGAAACAGACCCCTGATGTTCTCTATGGACTACGGAATGGAGTTCAAGGACTCTGCTAGCTGTGCTTTGCAGGCTTCATCAGCTCTAAGCCTTCTAGACACCTAGGCATCCTTGTGCCAATCTCAGTTGGAAGCTCAATGGGACACAAGGAAAACAAGTGGACTGCTTTTGCAGGAGTTCAGATACTCTTTTCTGAGATACTCTCATGAAGCAATTTAATTCTTGGCCAACATGTAGGAGCTTATTCTGTTAGCTTTACTCAGCAGGTTATACTGGCTTTACAGAAAACGGATACTTATGAGAGCAATTTTGCCCCATTTTGTTCAGCTCACTTGAAACAAGGTGAATGCTTTGGCGTAATGAGTTCAGATACTCTTTTCTAAGAAACTCTCATACGGCCATTGGATTCTCAGCCCAGTGTAGGGGCTTACTGGGACAAGATGGATAAACTCTCACGAAGGCATTGGATTCTTAGCCCAGTGTAGGAGCTCGCTTGGACAAGATGGGTAAGAGCTCAGAGACTCTGCTAGCTGTGAAGAGGTGACCAGTATACTCATGGCTCTGTATTCCTTCTGGGTCCTGGTAGATGATGCTGTACTGTGCTCTGCTGGCTTCACCAGCTCCAAGGCAACAAGATGCTCAAATGCCTGAAATGCAGAATTCAAACAAACAAACAAAGGTAACATTACATCAAATCGACCTTCTAACGTGAATGCATAAAGATGCATACAGATTTATGAATGAGAGGTTTCAAGACCATTAGATTTAGCTATATTAATGAATGGTTAAAGATAAAGACCAGTTATGGTCATGCAATTGCATTGTGAAAGAAACGTTATGGAATCAATCAGAAAAGGTTGATCATCTAGCATATAAGTATTGGTGTGTACTGCAAGGTTCTGGAATCATCAAAATGATAAGAAATTTGGCCCAGTCTTGGTAAAGTACTGTACACAGAAATATGTATATGGGATTGCGCGACACATGCACGATACTCTATCAGGTCCAAATAGATATACCGTAATAATTTACCAAATATATTAATTAGTAGACGGTTTCTCTGCAAAATTTGTATAATCACGTATTAGTCAAAACATATTCTTTCACATGATTGGTAATAAGAGCTTCCATTTCATTTTTTGAGAGGGGGGCGTTTCCAAAACTGGTCTTTACCTTTAACAAGTACCAGAATTGAACATTTTAAGATTACCACAAAGGATATGGATCTGTCAGTAAAATCTTGAGATAACGCGATCACAAGAACGAAATAGACAGAGGGACGGACAACCCGAAAACATAATGCCTCCGGCTAATTCGTAACGGAGGCATAACAATTAAGAATTATGTAAGACTAGATCATAAAAATCACCAGGAATTAAAAGGAAATACATCTCGACAACAACTTACACATGCATGTCATCTACACAAAATTGCAATCAAAGCAATAAATATCAGGTGATAAGATAATTTCTTCTGACTTACATGGGAGACTAATTGCTCTCTGTGATTACATGCTCCCATTACTCAACATTCATTTTTTCACAAAGATCATCCAAAATGTACCCTTTAGATTTGTATGAAGGAAAAGACTAAACACACCCGGTCACCGGGGTCTTTTGCATAAATGACAGAAAATCATCAATCAAGATAGCATGTAGAAGACTTGGGTTTAATATTTATAGTTCTGTACAACTTTTATACAAGAGAACCTAGTACACATACAGATACGTTACTCTTAGTATTAATTAAGCGATGGCATATATGGAAGCCGTTTCTTTTGATAAAAGTTGACATTTAAGGCATTCATTTTATGAAACAAATGCTCTATATGTATACACCAATTGCATGATTTAGACAAAAGTCCTTGTGTTCTACTACAATAACAGAGAAATTTTCTCTTACTTGCACACAATCCTACTATATTATGACAAACAAGAAATGTAACAATGCAATACTAAAGCCGTACAAATTTGATATGAGATGGTATTAAAAAATATTGCTGTTGATCACTAATTTTCATGACATGACGTAGAATCCTATCCCTATTCTCTTCATAGAAGGAGGCATAATTTAAATTGTTGTCACCAACTTGTATGGTAATCCCAGAAGCATTAAAACATGAACAAATCCTCCAATCTTTGTCTTCCTCAGACAGATGGAAAATCATTAAAAATAATTATAGATCTGGTTTTATATCTTTTCAGACAAAAATATAACTGAAAAGAAAACATATTGGAGAAGAAAAAAATCAATAATAGCTGACAAGCCCAGCATAAATGATGAATTGCACAGAGGGATGTTGATGCATAATGTATTTGATTCTTTAAGCCAACTGCACACTACAATTTGACTGTGATCCAATTTTTTTAAAGACTTCGCAATGGCATTTGGTTTGCACAGTAAGACATAAAATCTTGACGATTGATGTTCTGATATTAAAGTCAAAGAGATAATAAAACCTCAGAATGAGAGTAAAGGCATAATCATCTGTGAATCATAATGACTGCATACCTCTTCTGTGATTTTCTATGATCTGTAGCAGATTCAGCATTTTCTCCGACAAGAAGAATTACATGCACTAAAATTTTCAATTTTGTAGTTGTCTTAACATCATCAAACCATCGAACCTCCATCAGAATTAAGAAAACTGTTTAAATTCATACATCTAATGTATCTGTGATTTTTTTTTTGAAAATCGGAATACAGTAGGATTGTAGAATTGATTTGTAGCCGATGTAGCCTTTTCTCTGACGAGAAGAATTACATGCACTAAAATGCAAATTGTAGTAGTCCTATCACTATTCGGAAAATTCATCAAAATTAAGATAACTGTTTAAATTCATATATCTATAAATGCATTTGCGATTTTCTTTTTTGAAAATTGGAACACAGTAGGATTGTAAAATGGGCATTGGGCTTTAAAAGTACAATGGGACAAGACATACCTTCAGCACAACAGATTTGTCAAACTGCTGGACAGTATGGGATTTCTTCTGAATAAACTTCTGGTATTCTGACAAAAAAAGAGAAGGAAATTATATGAACCATAGCATATCATAAAAATAATATTTTATATGGATGAACAAAAAGACACATTCCCTATTATTTCTGCTAGAAACACTGGCAAATAGTATATACCTATTTACTGCTTTTCACCTCATTGCCCAAGGTGATCTCAAAACTGTACTGTGCCCAGAGACAAAGTCAAAGAGCACAGTGCAGTCTTCAGAAGTTCAGATCACCCAAGAGCTATAATTTTAACAGTGACCCCTACAAAATAAGCAGACATATTTGTTTTGTATACTGTATCCCAAGTACCAATTTTTAAAAAGAGATATACTAACCAAATAAGCATGTTAAAGCGACTGTATTTATTTGTAGAGTCAAAGGAAATTTACCTGTCTAAGTGCATTGCACATGTCTCACCACGCATATATATCCATTGTCAACATCATACTAAAACAGGTTAGACTGTATTTCTAATGATTTAATTCATTTGTTTGTTTTAAGGAAGCTACCTACCATTATAAACCATCTCAAAGTTGAACGGATCTCCTTCATAGAGGTCTGTGAGGTGACGCATGGCAATGATAAGACACAGCTGTAGTACAGATACTCCTACAAGATAATCACATGTAACATCATATATTAAAGGTAATGCATCCTTTTTTACATGTGGTTCTTGAGGATCAATAGAGACAGTTCAAATCATTGGATGATGCCAAGATGAATATACTTCAGAGGGCACAAATGAAATAATTATTGCCAATGGCAAAATTAAGAAATGTAAGAATGAAAGAAAACACCATTTAAGAACTTCCCTCTGACTCTGATCATAGGAGCTGGAAACTGACTATTGTGGAATAAATTAATGATTTGATCTCAAATGGGATTTTGAACAGGTAGAATATATATCATGTGGCTAAATGGCTCCAAATATAACAAGTCTGATCTGTAAAAAATTAGCAATGATTTTGTAACACAATCAATCTACCAATTGTTTCATTCCATGAGATCACTCTTGGGACAGATTTTGTCCCTGAAAGCCACTTGTCAGATTAACTATGTTGCAGAATTACTAATTTTATACAATAGAATCAGAAGTTACATAACTATAAATCTTGACAATGAAAAGTTTACATTCAAGACAATTCTGAGTCCTTGATAAATGAGACTTTATTAACAAGATAATACGCAAAAAATTCAGTACATGTGGTTAATCATTTATAAAAAAAAATCACTGGGTTGTTTGCGTCAACAAAATGTTAATGTTCATCTTCCTGTGAATTCTAAGGTTTCATTTGACGTAAGAAACCCTGTATCAAAATCCCTTTCCACGGCTTCTTTGTCCAAAAACAACATATTAGAAAACAGATACCTTGTTCATCTCATATAAAGACTCTCAGACTTAATAACATATGTAATTTATAAATGTACAATATTTTTTGAAGATGTCACTTTCTAGTTTTGTAATGACTAATGAATATGAAGGAAGGGAATGAAGAGAGGGAGAGGGATAAGCATTGACCAGTCAAAATGAGGAGAAATAAAAAAGGGAAACATAAAGATACAGGAAGGTTGAGCAAGAAGAAGAAATAGAAGAAGAAGAGGAACAACAAGAGCAAGAACAAGACGGAAAAGAGAGAGAGAGAGAGAGAGAGAGAGAGAGAGAGAGAGAGAGAGAGAGAGAACAAAGAGGAAATCACATGAAGAAAACAATTAATTACTTGAAAATAGAGGAATGGTGATACAATATGAAAGATAAATATTCAAAGGAGTGTCTAACTGAATAAACTATGTCTTGTCAAATATTATAGTTATTAAAGCTTTTTCTTGTTTTGCACAATTATTACTGAAACCCTACCGTGTAACATAGCAGCCTTTGAATCAGTACTGTGTATCTTTCGACTCTCCAGTAGTTGATGACCCTCAAATGTAGGATGATCTGCACTAATTCTTGAAATTGGCAACAACTGAAAAGAAAAAGAAAATGTGTACCATATGCTTAATTGACTCATCAGAGCTATTCAGGATGGAACTTGGGTATCCATAAGCACTTGTATGAATAATGAAAATGTGTTCATCGTTGGAATTTATAATTTTTCAGGTTTTCCTGAATCCATGCAGGGCTAGTAAATTCTAAACAAACTATCCGATGTCATATTTGAAAAAAATGCCTTCATCATCATCATCTAACTGGGTATAAATTAGCTTTCATTTGATCTTACTTATGAAAAAAAAATTAACAGTGAAATAAATGAATCAAACTGCCTTAATTCAAGTACAATCAGAATGCACAAGAGTTTATCTTTAGAGCTGGATCAACTGCCCACAGCATTGAATGTGTGTGTCACCTCTTACCATAAGACTGTATAGACTCCTAACTGATTTGTCCAAGCTATAGGTCTTCTGCAGTATCTCGGTGATGGTGGCATCTTCTGTAAGTATCTGGTTATTATAAACACACAAAAAATACCAAAATGAAAGGTGCAAACACTGCATTGAATTACTACTAGTTTCACCAGTAATGATAATGACAAAACTACCGGCATGTGCACATGTACATGTACCTATACAGTTACCATAAAGGTAATCACACTTAACCAACAAAAAAACAAACAAAACAATCTGTGCGGTATTGTAAATCAAACCTGATAGACACGGTCCAAATGACTTCTTCGGAACTTATGTCACATGGAAGGAGTAAAATCATTAGCTAAAAGATATTAATTGAGGTCTGTCCTAAAAATCAGCTGCCAAGTAATTCCAACGAGATGATGAAATCGTTAAGGGAGGCTCCTTAGCACATATTGTTGAGGTCTCACCTACAGCAGTGATTTTCAATACTTTTTTTTTTACAAATAAACAAGGTATAAACCATCGAACAACCCCTTAAATGATGCCTCATATGCAATGGATATAATACTTCATCAAATCCTTTTTTTCCCATCAGTAATAAGACAAACTTCTGATGGAACTTCTTCTGTAAGAGTTACATACCTCAATGTGATTGTTCCATTCTTTGGCAAATGTTTTGTCCATGAAATTAGAGGGCAGCATAAGGGTTTTCCTGAAGACATCGCAGTACTGGTCAAAGGTCAAGGTGTTGAAGACGTGAATCTGTCGATGGGAGAAGCGAGATTTGACCCTCTTCTCCAGCAATTCCACAACGTCCTATGAAGAGACATGGGTATGAAAATGATAAGTCAAGATATTTGGAACATATTTTAAGAACATTAGTCATTCGTCATATCAATTAAATAACCATTTGGGGCTGAAATAACTTGGAGACAAAAAATCAGATTGGCATACAACATTAATTTATTTAGAAAATCAAGCTGTGAGTGATGGTTTTATGACGGGGCTTCCGACAGATACCCCATTGAAATTAAGTTTGGATACTTGTTTAGAAGTGCCAATAAGCAACAATTTGGTTTTTCTATCATTTAGCATGAGTTTATTTGAAGCATCTATCCACCAATATAATCAAAACATGCTTCTATTGTTAACATGCTTTGCTATTGAGCAAGTACATTAGACCTGAAAGACAAATAAATGTGTGTGTCTGCATAGCAGTGGCATGATATTCAAGGGAATTCATTTTGGATAATAGTAATGAGACTGCCTGTGTACAGAGATTGATATAAATTGCAAATTATTAGTAATCAACTACAACTCTTTTATAAGACGAGGAACAGGGCCCCATTGCATAAAACTGTTACCATTGATGGTAACTTTGCAATCAATGGCAACTACCATGGTAACAGGGCTCAACAGCCAATCAAAATCAAGGTTTCCATGGTAGCTACCATTGATGGCAAAGTTACCATCAATGATAAGTTCTGTGCAACGAGGCCCTGAACTCAACTTAATCCTTGAAGCTTATTTACAAGCAAAATACAAATTGCTTTCGAAGCACCCATTTAAAGGAAAAAATGAGAAAAAAATCTTGACTGCATCCTACCAGCCTGCATGTTACTCCAATGACTGTGATGGGTGTCTGGGCTGACTGGCAGATATCAAAGAGATTGTAGAGGAGAGTCTGGTTCTTATGGTGGGCATACAGATCAAACTCATCCACAATGAACAGAATGGACTGGGCTCCACTGGAATCTGATGGATTAAAGCACATGTGAACTTTTAGGATTATCAGAGACATACCGACAGACAGAGAGAGAGAGGGAGGGAGGGAGGGCGAGAGAGAGAGAGAGAGCTTGTGGTGGCATTCAGGAAATTATTTTTTATCTTTTATGCTAATCCCCCTCCCCCCCCCCCCCCCACAAAAACACATTTGAATAACACAGAATAAAGTTGTTCATGAGTTCTTGTGCAAATGAGTTAGTGAACTGTTCAAGTAATTTACTATTTTCCTTTACATTTGGTAAGACAATTAACAAACCTCTCACTAAAAGAAATACAGAATCAGAATTAAATTCTAAATTCGGATGCTCGTAAGCTGACGTTGGAAGTGATAAAGTGAAAGGACTAAAATTCAAGACTGCTATTTCTTGTTCCCTAATGCATGCCAGATTTTACACAAAACTAATATCTTTGCCACAGGCTGCTGTTTCATCTAACATTGCCAGTAATGAGACTGGAGAGGTGTAATCAAAGTAAAGACTTTTTTTTTAATGAAACGAATTGGTTACCTTATACACTCTTCTATCGATAAAGGTATTTAATCAAACAAATTTTAATCATTTCTTTTTTAAATAAATATTAGTCAAATTAGCTCACTTTACAAGTACATAACAAAATAATCAATTAATCTCACCCTTCTTTAAAGACTCA